>VWYK01104634.1:0-11151 GCA_013399775.1 Semnornis frantzii
AGCCAAGGGTTGGCATGGCATTACCTGAGGGTCTAGTGGGAACATTTACACTGCTCTTGAGAACACAGCACACTCAGCAGTGTGTGTGAAATGTTTGCCAACCAATGCAGAGTATGAGAAACAAACAGGATAAAGTGGAAGTATTGGTCAGCTCCCAGAGCCAGAGTATCCTTGGTATCAGCGAGACTTGTTGGAAGGCTGTGACTTGAGTGCTGGGATGGAGGGCTACAGGCTGTTCAGGAAGGACAGACAGGGTAGGGGAGGTGCAGGTGTTGTACTATATACAAGGGTGAGGTTTGATTGCGCAATCTTTACATTTAGTGACAGTGTGGTAGAAAGCCTATGGGTAAGGATTACATGCTTGGAAAACACAGAAAATGTTGTAGTGGGTGACTACTAGCGACCAGCCAGCCAGGACATGAGCACTGATGAGTTATTCTATAGGCAATCAGGAGACATTTCTGGAAAGGCAGCCCTTGTCTTGTGGGAGTGTGCAACTCCCCAGGCATCAGCTGAAGTGGTCAGGCAGTCAGCCTAGATGATTGTTGTAGCTCTTTCTGCTGCTTCACCTTATAGTCTTTAAGGTTGAAGTCCGTCAAAGAACTGAGACTGACTATATGTGTTATATTTAGGATGACATCTCTTATTTCTCATGGAATGTATGCTTTATGGCAGGCATATACATGCTTTAATACCTCAGTGTGCTAAAGTGGAGGAATTAATCTATGGTTTTGAAACTTAATATATGCAGATATAAAATGAGTCATGGAAGTTTCCTGCATTCTCTGAAGTCAGTGAATATCTTGTAGTATTTTCTTCACCTAACACATGTTCTGAGAAAGATACCATCCTCCTATTGCAAGCTGCTGCTATAAAGCTGCAGTGCCAGTTAATGATATGAGCCTCTTCAGTAGTAAATAATTGAGTAAAAACAGTGATTAGATGGCTTAATGTAGCAGACACAACTTATTTCTTCTGGCTAGGATTTTAATATTCAGCTACAAAAGACTTTTATTATTGGCTATATTCCTGTCACTGGGAGCTGTATTCTAAGTTCAAATTACTACTGCTTGTTCTCCCTCTGAATTGTTGGGGGGTTTATCTTTGATAAATTGTTTGGAGAAGCTCAAAAGAAAGTGTAACTTTTTGCTTTCAGTGGAACATTTCTGAATACAGCTTCGTTTATTAATCTTATAGCAGACAGAATTACTACTGCACAGGATTCTGTGCATAATCATCTTTATTTTACTACCAGTTTTATGTATCCTTTCCTAAACAGATGTTGCGCTGCTGGCATGCTACCAATCTGCAAAACGTGTAAGATGTGTTTCTGTCTCTGTAATACTGACACATGGGCCAAAGAAACTTTGCTAGTTTAAAGGCTCAGGTACTTTTGAAGAGGCTTGTGTAGTAATACAAGTGATATAACCTAAAAAATTATTGATGCCTGTCGATGGCTGTACCACTTCAGCAGATGGAGTGGGTGCTAGTGGAAACTGGAAGACTTTTTAGCAGAAGAATTCTATACATGTTTGCCAGATACAGATTTGTAGAAACAGCTTCTACAGTACAGTCCTCAGTTCTTCACCTTGGGGCATACAGATATAAAAGTCACCTAGCACAATGCAAAAGGTAGAAGCCAACATACAAGCTCTTGTAAGTAAAAATCAAAATAGCATCTTAAGTGTTATGGAGTGTGTGAGGTTTTTTGCTATGGAGATTGAGAATTTATATCTGAAGCGTTACGTGAGTACAAAATCTTCCCTGATGAGAATTTCTCCTGTTAGATAACAAGTCTATAGCTAATTAGGTAACTGTTCCCTGACTCATTACATTGCTAATATTTATTTTAAAGCCCCTTTTATAAAACAGTTTTGCTTTTTTATGTAAATTCTTGGCATAAAAGTAAAGAATTTTTTTTTGTAAGCATGCTCATAAGAGGAGTTATCAAGAAGGGAAATACGCAGATGCAACAAAAGATGGCAAATTAGAGGAATAAAAGATCACTCTCACAAACATTCATCTTTTAATACACAGACAAATCAAAGCCAAAAAGGAACAGATAGTCTTCTCCTCAAAATGTGTGCTTCCTACATATGTCTGCTAAATTAACTTCCAAGCTTTGTCAAACAATATTTGACAAAACAAGATTAGAGAGATACTGAACTGTTTGAAAACTCACATCCACTCTGGGTCTCACGCACACGAACAGCCCCACTGAAGTCAGGACAAACTGTTCAGATGAGCAAGGTCTGCAGGAACGTTTTCCAAACATGTATCATTCTCAATTACAATGCTTGAAGAAGAAGGTGAGGGCATGAACTTTAAGACAATAAGGAGAGCATAAAAACATTTCAGGTCAAAACTTCGTCTCCCATAAATGGGAAGAAGCTTTCATTTTGGTTACGTCGATTATCCCATTTGAGGAGTAGCTGCTGCCTTTAACATCAAGCTGCATTCCAGCTGGTAGACGATCACTCCAGGTTTGGTTTTACCCAAAACCACTGTCCACTCTCTGTTACAACGTTTGAGGAGGCTCCATTTTTAGA
Source organism: Semnornis frantzii (assembly GCA_013399775.1). Classification (NCBI taxonomy): domain Eukaryota; kingdom Metazoa; phylum Chordata; class Aves; order Piciformes; family Ramphastidae; genus Semnornis; species Semnornis frantzii. Next base: position 2,550 of record VWYK01104634.1, read on the forward strand.
GAGACCTTGTATATTCCTACACTCCCTTGGAGGTCAAGCAGCATCTATTTCTAGACACACAATCTTAGGCTGGCCCCTAGTATTTGGGGGATGTCTTTTGTCTGTCTGTAAAATCAAAGAAGGAAGGGGGCGATAGACATTGTAAGAAATTTAGGTCCCCCTGTTCATCAGATATAAATGACTGGGCTCTTAACCTGAAGCATTTTCAGCCTATCATAGAATACTTTGGTTTGGAAAGGACATAGTCCACCCTCTGATAAGAGACCTAAACTTAGATGAGATAAACTCAGATCCAAATGCAGGTATTTATAATGTAGGGAGATGTGTAGAAAATCTTTGACTTACCATTTGCTACTCTGTCTGCTTAAAAAGTATGCAAAATTCTTTGAAACATGTGGACTTTGTTATTCTTACTGTGCTAAATAAAAACTCTTGCGATTCTATTTTATTTGGAAGGACATTGACAAGAAATCAATGCAAATATTCCAGCAACAACTGGTCTCTGGGAATATAACTGTCCATGGATAGGTAGGACAATAGGACTTCATTAAAGAAAATATTAGTTTCAGGCTAGATAGGGAGATGCAAAACCAAGGAATGGAGAATAGACTTTTTTAAATGGCCAGAGCTTTGTCAGCCTTGTTCCAGTCAGACTGGTATGTATTCCGTGCGCTTGTCCACAGTGGTGCTCACAAATACCTCACATAAATAGCAGGGTCCCTTGTCTAATTCATTTACACTGCACAGTATCTACCTACCACACAGCCACTACTGGAAAATAAGTGGAAAACAGCCCAAATCATTAGTTTCCATTTTGCTCATGCATATTTTTGTGGTTGGTTTCTTAAACGAGACAGTTAAAAGTGTCTTACTAAACCTCCCCCCCTCCACAACCGATGACCTGGCTTGAATCCAGTCCATCTGACTGTGAAAGGCGCCTGTTTAGCAGACATAAGGTTATAGGAAGGATGTTCTACAGGGCAAATAAACAGGTGAGGTGCCAGAAGACAGAGCATTTGTGCTGAACTTAATGATTCAAGTAGGTCTTGTTATAGCACTGAGTGTGCTGGTTCCATTAAAAGGACTAATGATAATATTTCCCATCTGTGGGATTTTAATGAATAAACTCTGTGTAGTTATGTTTCTCTCTCTTCTTGAAAAGAAATAGGAAACATGAGCATGACTTTTCTGACAATGCCATGTTCTCTCTTCATTTTTAAAAATGCAAAACTACAAGCAGAAGTTTCTTGAAATGCTGACAGCTCAGGCAGAGACTTGGACATTGTAAAGAATAAGAGCAGGGTGAGTTTGGGAGGTCAGTTTATAGGAGGTTTAACTGCTCTAGCAGAATAGCTTAAAAGCAGGAGAGAATCAGTGAAGAAAAGAAGAATTACAGACAAGATTCAATAGAGTGCAGTAACCTTCTTGGGAGGCTTAGATTGGGTATTAGGAAAGATTTCTTCAATTAAAGGCTTGTCAAGCACTAGAAGAGGCTGCCCAGGAAAATGGTGGAGTTACTGATCCTGGAGAGATTTAAAAGACATAGATGTGCTGCTGAGAGACATGTTTTTTTGGTAGACATGGCAATTATAGAATCATAGAATGGTAAGGTTGGAAGGGACCTCAAGGATCATCTAGTTCCAACCCCCTGCCATAGGCAGGGACACCTCCCACTAGTACAGGTCACTCAAGGCCTCATTCAACCTGGCCTCGAACACCTCCAGGGAGGGAGCAGCCACAACCTCCCTGGGCAACCTGTGCCAGTGTCTCACCACCCTCACTGGAAAGAACTTCTTCCTAACATCCAGTCTAAATCTCCCCTCTGCCAGTTTAAACCCACTGCCCCTCATCCTGTCATTACAAGACCTTGTAAACAGTCCCTCCCCAGCCTTCCTGCAGGCCTCCTTCAGATACTGGAAGGCAATATTAGGTTCATGGTGGGATTCAATGATCTTAAGGGTCTTTCCCAATCTACATCATTCTGTGATTCTACCTTATGTGCAACAGCACGTATCTAAAGAGGTTTCAAAAAACTTTTCAGAAGGATGGCCAAATTCATATTAACTGCAAAATTAGAGATGCAGAAGACCTGTACTGTCTTTCCAGTTCAGCCACTAGCTTGCTTGATGACTTACTGGGATAAACACTTTGACTTTTGTTCCTCTGTTTCCCTCCCTCCTTGCCTGCCTCTTTATCAAAGCACATATCTAGTCATAGAAAATTAGGCCTAAAATCTACATTATTATAATTATTACTTATAATAATTATTATAATAGCAGCTTTTAAAATTTTCAGATTCATTTTCCCTTTTGTAATTTTTAGTCTCTTCAATGATCTGTTATAAATATGAGGAGTATCTGTCTCCATCTGTTTAAAAAAAATTTCATAATTCAAAGTTTTTTTTCACCAGCACTTTTAATATGGCACTTAGGACAAAGACTCTGATCCAAATGCATGGACTTTATCCCTCAAAACTGCTATAAATTTGGCCCTACCTCTTCTGTGCCTCACCTCTTTCTCTGGGGTCTTGTGCCTGTTGCACAAGCAGCTCAGTTTCCCCGAGACTACTGTTAAACTACTGCATGCTGCAGCCCATCAAATAAAGGAAAACCTGCACTAATTTTATGTGACCAGCTTTTTGAAATGTTTCCCAGGAAACCTAAAATCTCCATGTAGGTTTCTTAGTTAAATGTGCAAGATCAGATGGCATTAATAAAGCTTAAATATGGGCTTACCGCAAAGAAAAGAAATCCAAAGGTGTGTAACTTGCCTGCTGAAAAGCAGCAGAATGAGACTTCTTCTTCCAATAAACTACAGAATCTAACCACAAAACTAAACGTTTGCATATGAAACGGATTGAATGAACCCATCTGTCATTGTGGAACATTCTGCAACAAGTAATTACCTAACAAAAAAATATCCTGAGTGTGTTGATACATTAGGACTAAGAGTGATGATTAGACATTAACAATTCCAGACAAATTACATGAAACACACATCTTTCTAATCAGCAAAGATAACACATTCAGCATGATCCACTGGAAGAGATTAATGGATCAGCAGTAGAGGGATTCTTCAGGAAACCACTAGAGAAAAAGGGACTGATCATTTTGTTTTGATTTGCTACTGTAGAAGTTTGACAGAAAGCTTAATCAGTTCACATGCCCTCATGTTTCCAACTCAGAACACATGCCAAGGTCATTGTGGATTATATACAAACACTCCACAGATTAGACAAGGGAGATAAAATTTTATAGAAATCTTTCTTCGTGTGAATTTACTGCATCTAGTCTGGAATCTTTCATCTCTCTTTCTAAATGGCTTGGTAAGTTGGAAGAAGTCTAGAGCAGAGCAATAAAAATAAGCTCTGGACAGGATGCACTGATGAAAAAGGGAGGAACTGTTACATCAGCTTGTAAATGTCTAGCGGATGGGGATGAATTGTTTAGGGGGCAGACTGGATTAGAAGTGAGAATGAGAATCAGAGGAAACTAAGTAAATGAACAATCAGGTTTAATATTTATGTATCCAAAGCACAAGCTGTGTAGTAGATACTAAAATTTTCACATTTTCAGGTACCTTCAAGTCTTTATGGCACTTCTTCACATTTTAAAGTAGAGATATTAGAGGAAAAAATAAAGATCACAGTTCTATGTTCTACAATCAACTAACAAATGACCAGCTGAACAAAAAGGCAGGAACTTCATGGATACAGATTTTGAAAAGAAAGCTTACTATTTAACAGGACATGAGAATATCCTGAATTATCCCCTGAGAAACTGGCTGGATATGACCTAAAGGGAGTTTTCTGACTCTAATGTCTGTGATTCACCATATATCATGCTCAAGATTTTCTTGCTCCTGGAAACAAACAAAAAAAAGCCAACCAAAAATGACAATCCTTTTCCATTACTGGTTTCAGTTACTGTCCTCATAGCCACAATGTAATTGGATGCTGAAGCCATTTACTTGAATGCTAAGAGGAAGAAAAGAGTCAGTTTGAAGGACTTGCAGGCAAATGTTATTCTTAGTTCCACTACTGCAAAAAAATCAGTGACATTTATTTTTCCTAAATTGTTCCAAACTTTTATCATTGTAACCAAAAGCAGAGTCTGGCCTCTCATGCTGAAGCCACGGTGGAGACCCCAGACTTCAAGTCTCCTTCAACACATTCACCAATGGCCTGGAAGAGGTGATAGTGTATTCTCAGCAACTTTGTTGATGACACAAAACTGGGAGGAGCAGCTGACACACTGTCAGGCTGTGCTGCCATTCAGCAAAGACCTGGTCAGGCTGGAGAGCTGAGCAGAGAGGAACCTCCTGAAGTTCAACAAGTGTAGGGTTCTGTATCTAGGGAGGAATAATCCCATCCACCAGTACAAGCTAGGAGTTGACTTGCTGGAAAGTAACTCTGCTGAGAAGGACTTGGGGGTCCTTGTGGAGAAAAATCTATCATGAGCCAGCAACATGCCCTTGTGGCCAAGAAGGCAAATGGTTTCCTGGGGTATGTGAAGAAGAGTTTGACCAGAAGGCTCAGAAAGGTTCTTTTCTCTCTTTACTCTCCCCTAGTAAGGCTGTATCAGGAGTACTGTGCCTTATTCCAAACCTGCCTGGATGTGATCCTGGGCAACCTGCCCTGGGATACCTCGTTCTAGCAAGGGGGTTGGACTAGATGATTTCTAGAGGCCCCTTCCATGGCCTACCATTCTGTAATGCCAAAACGCACCAGAATCTGACTTTTGCCCTAGTCGTTAGGGCAGGCAGCATACCATGTGCTGAGACAGATGAATGGAAATGCAGAGCACTCACAGATGTTCTTAATAAAAAGCAAGACAATTTGCATCAGATGCTTAACTCATGCAGACTGAAATAAAGGAAACTACGTCTACTGGACTTTCTGTAACTGATTAAGAGTCATCTCTTGGAAAACACATCAATGCTCATGAGTCCAGCTCCCATGCAAGAGCATATTAGTAAAAGAAACAGGTCCTCTCCTCTGTATAATTTGCAAAATAAGTGGAAGATGGTGACTAATTCTCTGGGTAACTATTTTTAGAGGGCAGATGGCAAAGAAGTAGGTCTTACCTGCACTGACTTTGCTTACCATTTTGCTACTTAGAAGTCATTTTCCTCACTAGAGAATGGAAAAAAAGCTGCAGTGGTGCATAACTAGTTTTGAGGTTTTAAGTGTTACATTGGTTTTAGAAAAGACAAGGAGCTTGATCTAGACACAGAAGCTGATTTCTTTTTAGTCCAGTTTGTTCTGAAGTAATCTGATTTGGATACACTGATAGGCTGTCTTGACTGAATTTAAGCCTTGTTATAACCATATGAATAACTTAAAGAAATGCTTCTAAACAAAATAACAAAAATTACAATTTGTCAGTAGTAGGAAAATGTAACTGACTTTAGCCATGTGAGAAACAGCTGAAATCAAGCTTTGTTACATTTGTATCAGGACAAACAAACTGTTTGCTAATCACTTTCAAACTTTTATAGAGGCATCGACTGCAAATCCAGACGGGACCATTGCAATTGTCTAACATGAACAAGAGAGTTTCAAATAACATCCTTGCATGAAACACAAGATTGTCTGTTTGAGATAGAACATGTCTTTAGGGAAGATAGTCCATCTCAACCACAAGGTCTGTTGGTGGGGAGACAATCAAATCCTCACACAAGTTTTTCCAGAGGTAAATCAATGTCTGTCTCTTCTTTGAAATTTTTAAGCTATCTTTTCATTTTCATGGTGACTTCAGTTAAAATATTGATTTCCAAGAACATTCCCATTATATTGACAGCTGCTTTTAATTTTGTTTGCTGCTAATACAGTATAATCACCATGACAGTAGGGAGCAGGGATTAAAATCAATCTGGCTCCCCATTACTTGTGTAAAACTGAATACTTAAAGTGAATTTCAGCTTCTGATTCAGTTGCTTACATTTACATGAATAAGACATAGATGTCCATATGTGAGCAGGGTGTCTCGATTGACTATGATCAGTGGAGACCTAATGAATACTGTCAGGGAAGTTTGTTCAGTTTAGCCTAGAGTGCAGTTATGTTTTGTCAGCTGAACAGTTTTCAGCTCCACAGACTTCACTGAAGAGGTCCTAGTTCATGCATATAGATCTATACAGCAGGCACTTAAATAGAAGTGTTACTTTGTAAGATGACCCTCACATCAGGACATCAGTTAGAAAACAATACAGGCGTGTAAGATCTCAGGTGCTGCAGACTACCAAAGTCCCTTACCCAGGGGTGGCAGACATGACACAGGACTAGCATCCAGAGGGAGACCATACTCTGCCTTGGGGCATCTAAGACCTCTGAGTGAGCAATTCAGTCAAGTCCATAATTTCTTCACTGCTATATTCATTTCAAACCAATTTTAAATTGAATTGATTCCTTTTTACTTAAAATTAGAAGAACGGAAAGCATACCTGACAAACATCATAGTGCTCGAAGAGAGACAGCAAACCAATATCACTGCGGCTTGTGATACCTTTCAAAATTGTGATATTGCCATTTCCAGAGTCCAGCTCTATCACATTGTTGAAAACATTGGACACAGCTTTGCCAGTCAGAAGTAAGTTCACCAATTCCTGTTTGTGATAAGTTTATAAAACAAAACAGTAGTTACATGTCTCTATCAGGTATGAGTACAAGACTGAGTCAGGACTGAGAAAGTGAAGCATGGAACAGAACCTTAACTTGTGTGGTGGCTTTAAGTTTAGCTTTAGAATTAAGATTTCTTGTATTTTTTTCCCCCAGGTATTTTGAGGAAAGTTTGCTCCCAAAGTCAAATGAGGAAATATTAGTGGAGTTTTCAGTGTTCATCTTTCCAAAGGTAAACTGCTGATAATCAATGAATTTTACATCCAATTCTCGAGCTTCTCATATTAGTGTTGGATGGGGTTTTTAAATGAAAATATTTTGGTGACTCTTTCTCACCACACTGAAAGCCAGCACAGTACTATCTGATGTTGTTATTTTGTACATTGGACATGATTTGTTAGAAGATTTTTTTTCCTCTCACTGACTTTTCTGGATGAACTTCAGCCCCATTCAGTAAGACATTCACCCATATGGCTTCACATCTGGTCCACATCACTAATATACTGACACTTAGCACAGCAGATTGTTGATTATGTCCTCTCCAATTTAATTTTTGTTCAATGAATAGAGACACCAGACATCTTGCTTAGCATGAGATCCCACAAGAGCCAACTAGGATGTCACAGCACATAACAACATCTAGCAGCAGACTGTGCTGCAGCAATGAACCAACTAACTATTAATACATAACATATGTCAAGAAATATGAAGGGAAATAATAAAAAGAAAGTTTCCAGACAAAACAATCCAAATTGCCGTGCCTGAAGACATGAATAGCAGTGGCACTGCCAGTTTGGACTTGACCTGTGATTTAAAAAATACTGCACACATTAATAGCCCCATGTTTGTCCTGAAGGACTCCCCAAAGTTTCTAAGTTCTCACTGATGTTTTTAGGACTTCAAATCCACCAGTGATATTCCATCATCTTCTTAAGAAATCACCACATAACCACAGTATGAAAGTCTTCCAGCAACAGCACAAGAATATGAATCTTGGCTTTTTACAGCCAAAAATGCCAAGCTACGTTCAACAGCTGTGGACCATACTCAGACCACACAACTACCCGTGTCTCAGCTTTAGGGGAAGCCATGTCCCAGAATTGTGGGACCTGCCCTGCACCTCAGTGTGCCAGGCAAACTGTTTCCAACTGGGAGGATGCCTCTGCAGGCCTAAAGCCAGTATGAGACATTTGGTACAGGAAATGAGCTGGAATATATACTATGTAAAGTTGTGGTCCTAAGTGTCAGACAGCAATACAGACTGCTTATGATGTCAAGCACCATGTGTTTTAGACACACCTATAATAAGTCAGTGTCTGCAGTCTGGAGTACCAGTTAGCTTCAGTCAGCATTAACTCAGCTGGGCAGTGGCCATTTACTGTGAAGCTGTATGACTGGACACACAACTTCAGTCTCCTTTCTGACATGGCAGGGAGGATACTCAGTTTGCAGTCTCAGCAGTATCTCAGCACTAAAAACAACTAAGGAGTACTAAGGAGTTCAAAAGAGGCAGATGAGAGGAGAATGGGCACATGCATACACAGACATAGACATATATTAGCTAGAAAAACAGGATAAAAAGGAGAGGCTCTGAAAGCAAGGACACCAATATGCCAAAACACAAGGGAGAAAAGAATAAAGGATGAGGGTGCTTGACATTGTGGGGGGAAATGGAAAATGTAAGGAACTTAAAATAAGAATGCCATTTCCTTGCAGAGGTCAGTTGGCATGTAGAGGTGTACCTGAGTACAATAGCCATGGCTGCCAATCAGTCGGTTTGTAAGCACATCAAAATCGTTGCGCACCCTGGGAAGGAGTGGAGAATGTTGAGGTACATTTAGTTTCTTTCATTAGAGTTAACAACTCAGTCTTAGAAGAGAAAAAGCCACAAACTGTACATCAACTATAAATATAGCTCTATGCTTTGAAATTATTTCAAGTTGATTTTTTTTGCATTGAACCAAAACTACACCTGTGGCAAAT
>VWYK01104644.1:0-14024 GCA_013399775.1 Semnornis frantzii
AGAAAGAAAAGAGGGAAAAAAAGTGATTTCCAAAATGGCTGCAGAGCTGCTTCTAATACAAAGGCTCCCATGGGCATGGGGTCATGCTAGTGCATCTTATTTCCTACAAGCACCCTGGGGAATAAAAACCCGACATACCTTGGCCCTGGTGAATAATATATTAAAATTATTATTATTAATAATGATAACAACAACAACCACCCCCAAATAAATATAAAATGGAAGACATGGCAAATAGCAGCAAAACTAAGGAGGAGGCTGATCCTTCAGGCTGAAATGAAAGCCCTTCTGTAGCATTCACCTTGCTGACATAGACAGGACTGGAGCATAACGCTAGAAACTAAACCTCCTTCCCAGCCAGCACACACCATTTAATAGTATGTTACGTCGACTTCCTGAAATAGCTGCCCCCTGATTCCTTCACCATGCTGGGGAGGAGGTGGGAGGGAGTGTATATGGATGGTAAATGCCACTGCAGGCTCCCCTACGCAGGCACCCCCATCGATGCCAATTTTTGATCCAGCAGCACAGGGTGGATTAGCAGCGGAAGATTAATTCCTTCCTGTCATCTCCCCAGGGAGGTTAAATGATCTCAGGAGCAATTTCTTTTGCTAGGAACACTGTAATCCCAAAGCAGACTGCTAACTGCTTATGCTTTATGTGGGGCTGTAATAATGGCAAGGAGGTTCCAAGTTTGGAGAAGGATCATTGTCCAAAGAGATGTTTTTTTAATTAAATGGTGATTTCTTGCAACCCTTCTCTAGAAGGTTTCATAGACCTGTAGCTCAGAGGAAATGTTTGAGCCATTTAAAAAATGTCTAAAGGAGAAAAAAAAAACCCACTTTAATTAATTAAAATGAGAGTCCTACTGAATATGAGCAGTCAACATGGTTCATGGACTTGGCCTTAGCAACGCATGCTACCCTTCTGTGTCCTTGCCCCACATACCCAGTACAGATATGTGAAAATGAAACTCTGGTTTAAACTTTTTGTCTCAGTCGTACAATCTCTCTACACCCACAGCTTCCTGTCACTGCTCCTCTGCACTCTGCCATGCCAAAGTGCTCTGAGCCTCCTCTCTAACCCATGCGAGAAGATGGTCTAGAGAGCAGATCAGCTGATATTTGCAAGCAGCTGTGTGGAACCTCTACTCCTGCTTTCCTTTACTCTCAACCCATGATGCTGCCTCACTGATTGGAAGAAGAGATGGGAGTATTCCTGACCCTAGAATCAGGGATAATAGCTAAAAATTCATCACAGCACTGTCCTGTCTACCGTCAGATGATGACTTGCCCTTTTCTCTAGTCCACTTCTGTGTAACAAGGATCATGCAATCACATAATTTCTGCAGTGCAGTGAGTACACGCGGGGTTCCCCTGCCCCACAGCACTCACTTGAAGAAAAAATAAAGTGTGGACCAAGAAGCAAATAGTAAGAAAGAGATGAAGAGAGGTGAGATGAGAGGAAGGCTTCTGGTAATCATGGGTTTGAAAGGAAGTCTCAAATAGAGACAGTTCTTGGCAGAAGGAAACAGAAGACAGCTCTAAGTGGGGAGAGCTGTGTGAGTGACATACAAATGGGAGTGTGGGAGCAGCCAGCCCGCGTGGCTGGAGCAACAGCAGAATGGGGAGGGGGAGCTGCAGGAAGAGTAAGTGGAGACATTGGTGGACTTCAGATATGCCTGGTGCTGGGGGAAGGAAAGAAAAAGGTGAACTGGGGTCTGTGGGCACTTTTATCACAAGATGTACCAGTGTATGGATCTACAGCATGTTAACCAGTCTAATACAAAGCCTGTTTGCCTGCTCTCACCCTGGAGATGTGTGAAGCAGGGCTGACAGAAACATGAGATGCATCACATTCACTACAGGCATCACCAGCTAAGGGCATTTGCCACCAGGCAAATTACCCTGATGTAGCTGATGCTTAGTAGCGTCTTGCTCTCCAGCAACCTCTTCTTCCATTGGAGTTCTTATTTGAGGGCCCAGATTCAATTTAAACCTGATTTGTAGGGATTTAATGTGCACTTACAAACTACTGGCTATTTAAGACTTGTCCATACACAGAATTTGTATCACTTTAAATCATATGAAAAAAAAAAAACAAACCACAACAGTGGAGACCTCTCTCGTACATACAGCATGCAAGTAGATCCCAGGGGTTTATCTTGCCCTGTATGTTCTTTTGCATGTAGCATAAACTCACACTTCAACCTGTATGCACCTGTTTATGTGAATGCACTATACTTACTGAGCTGCCTCACCACCATGCCTTTGGAGAAAGTCATAGAAGGGAACAAGATGGCAATAAGGATGGAGGAGGAGGCGGCAGGCAAGGATATTCTGAAGTGAAAAGCAGAATGAAAGATGGGATGAGCATTTCGGAGATGAGAAGCAGCCCATTAAAACCAAGGGTCTGAGCCTGTACGCTGCTAGGATTTAATAGCAGTAGGAGCATGTACATGAGGGCAAGGAATTGCGTCTGCATTGCAAAGGATGAATTTTGGGAAGACAACAAGGAGGAAAGGCAACAGCTCAGAACTCTTCTTTGCTGACCATGCTTTCAGTTCCAGTCACTTTTTGCACTAATCCAGCCAAATAAGTGCTTAGCTGTAAGCACATGAGCAGTTTTACTGATGGCAAAGGCGCTACTCAGTTGTTTTAAAGGAAACATAAGCTCGGGTGCTTTGCTTGCTTCATCAGGCTTCCTAAAAACTGGGTACACAGCCTTCAGTTCGGCCCCCTAAAGTATACTCTTGACACTGAAAAAAAAAAAATACAGTCACTGAGAATTAGAATAGAGGGAGATCAGAGACACACATGATGGAAGCTTTTAAAATCAATTGACTAGGTCGAAGGTGAACTCCCTATGTATTAACAGTTTATTGCAATGTTTTATGTGTGGATTGCTCCTGTAAAGTTGTAAAATCGCTGCTGTTCTGTTAAGGTAACAAATCACTAGTGGCACCCAGCGGCTAGAAGGGTTAATAAAAATTTTACCTTTGTCCCCTCAAGAGTCTTCTCCCGCAAAAGTTAACGTTTGAATACAAACACCATTGTCTTAGAATTACACCAATTAAAACAAGATAGAGCTGCTGGTGAGTGATGTTTCAACTGGAAAGTGTCTGCTGAGTAATGAAGGCAAATTTTGTTCAGAGAGGCACTTAGCCTGCAAGGTAAAATGCTTAGGTGGGGCGGACGGCAAGCTACAAGCCCACTGCGTTCTGGCACAATTGTGGGATAGTTAATGCTTATTTATTCTATGAGAGCACTAAACCTGCACAAATCAAAATTATGCCTGTTGTAAGAGTTCCAGGACCTTCTTCCAGAGAACACTTTCCAAAATTTGCTGACTTTCAGTACTTACAGAATTTCAAGAACCAAGCGATCCGTAGGAAAGTTAAGACCCAGCTAGTAAATGAAATGAGCAATTAACCAAACTGTTGAGAGGGAACACCAAAACTCCATAGCCACAGCTTCTGGATCTTTAGCTTGTGCTTGGTGCATATATGATGAAAAACACCTTATCTTCCAAAAGACAAGTGAAAATGGCCTGGTTTATTGCTGAGTGATAATTAAATGGGCTTAAAGGACGTGCCTGGTCCTGCAGGCTGTAGTAGTGATTTCAGCAGGATGAATTGTTTGATTCAATTTTGTAGGGTTTTCTGTGTTCCAAGGCTAGTGTGCTGGCAGAGACAGAGGTGTGTCACACCCTTTCACAAGGTAAAGCTCCTTCACAGTATCACAGTATCACCAAGGTTGGAAGAGACCTCAAAGATCATCAAGTCCAACCCATTACCACAGACCTCAAGACTAGACCATGGCACCAAGTGCCACGTCCACACCTGCCTTGAACACCTCCAGGGACAGTGACTCCACCACCTCCCTGGGCAGCCCATTCCAGTAGGGAATGACTCTCTCAGTGAAGAACTTTCTCCTCACCTTGAGCCTAACCTTCCCCTGGTGCAGCTTGAGACTGTGACCTCTTGTTCTGGTGCTGGTTGCCTGAGAGAAGAAAGCAACCTCCTCCTGGCCACAACCACCCTGCAGGTAGTTGTAGGCAGCAATAAGGTCTCCTCTGAGCCTCCTCTTCACCAGGCTAAACAATCTCAGCTCCCTCAGCCTCTCCTCATAGGGCTTGTGCTCGAGGCCTCTCACCATCCTTGTTGCCCTTCTCTGGACATGTTCAAGTACCTCAATGTCCTTCTTAAATTGAGGGACCCAGAACTGGACACAGTACTCAAGGTGTGGCCTAACCAATGCAGAGTACAGGGGGAGAATGACCTCTCTGCACCTGCTGGCCACGCTGTGCTCCTCTGCCATCCTCTCCTCCACCCAGTGGCTCGAAGCAGATCAAAGCAAACTTGTCCTCACCTGACTCTTCTGCTATCAAGCTGATGACAATTTCTATCAAAACTCACAGCTCTATCTGTACATCATTTTCTACTCCCCCATCTCCTTGTCTGTCAAAAGCAGGCATAGCAAGAGAGGAAGAAGATGCTAATTGCATCCCTGCCCTGTTTTAGAAACAGGAATTCTGTGTGTGGTAGGAGGATAATGCCAGAGGCTTCAGTTATTGACTTTGCTGTGGTTCCCTGCAGTGCTGCAGGAGCAGAGAGGGGCAGCGAAGCCATTTCTCTAGGGAATGTGGAGTGGCTGAGCAGGAATTACATGCTCATACTCTTGCCAATCCCCCCTGCAGTGTCTGAACAAGGACTATGATGAGGGCATTTCTGCAGCCTTGTTGTTCCCAGACACTAGAGCAGCCTTTCTGGGTTAAGGGATGGTTGCACCGAAGCCTGGTAGGTTCTGTGGCAGCTACACTTCAGAAGTCAACTACCAAATACAATATGGAGAACAATGTTCCCTTCTTCCTGACACCAGACGGTTGGTTTCTTTTGGGCTCTCCTAGGTCAGTAAAAGCTGGCTTTGGATTTCTTGTGATGTTTTGTAGGCTGCTGTGCCTTAAGGGAAATACGAACTTAATTCCACTTGCTCTCCATGTAGGTCACCTCTGGAAAGCTTTACTTGCAGCATTTAGCCCTTGCTGGGCCAGGGCTAATAGGGTAGTTTCTGTTTCACCCATTTTGTACATTCTTTGCCATCACAAGGACACACACCATGAGTCATGTCCTTTCCACCTCATTTTTATGGAATGTAACACTTGTGGCTGCACTTATTTACTACAGATTGTGAGGGATTACAAGGAAGTGTTGGTATAACTTTTAAGTTCTTGGCTTTTCCAATACTTCAAATAAGTAATAATGTAAGTCTTTGGGCAAGAACCCCCTGACCATCAAGGTTGTATCTCTGCAATCACAAGTGGCATCTGTTTCTTCCTAATATAAATTGATTTCTCCTTGCATAAATGGGATAACCTCTCTGTGCCTCTGTGTCCCTACCCATAAAACGTGTGTGTCAACAGGCAGGAGTTTGGTAGCAGGAGGGCTGTGTAGAGGAATTACATTACTTTCCAAGTGCTTCGTGGTCATCCACAGGGATGCTCCAGAGAAGTGCCTGTTAGCTTTTAAAACTTATATAGTTGTCTAAATGCTCTCCTTGAAAATTTTTTACATTAACATCATCACTCTAGCCTCTCAGCACATTCCTTAACTGAATCATGTGGTCTTGCCTTCATTCACCCCTTTACCCACCCTGGCCCTTCCCCACTTTCTCCCAAGGCGGGTGTGAAGTGTGAGTGCAGCAGAGTGCTCTGCTATGGTTCATTGGTTTCTCTCATTGGTTGCTTTCTTTTCTTTGGTCACTTTCTTTTCTTTTCTCCCCTAAGAAATAAGTGAGTGGAAATGTAATAGGTGATGTAAAATTTGCAAACCAAAGAGAATAAACATTAATTCCTATGCGCGCTGCCTATGAGGTTGAAAACTGTTCAGTGGCTCTTGTTCACGCAAGGAGAGCTCCTCTGTTGGTTGGTGAGTACAGAGTTTAACCCATGTGGGCATACTGGTCTAACAGGGTTCAAATGCCCTTTCTGGCATGTCAGCATCTCAGCCTCAATTATGTACTTTCCAACTTTCCAGCTTTTCATTAAGAAGTCACAGTACTGTGTGATGTATTGGGTTTGGGGGTGGCTACGAAAACCTGTTGGGTGTTGGCTGTTTTCCTAATACAGTAATCAAATGTGGAAGTGCTAAACCATTAATTCAAGAGAGAATTTTGTTTTGTTTTGTTTTGTTTTTTAAACCCCAAGAGTATAAAATCCAAAGAAGACTTAATACAATTATTCCCAGGGGATGATGTTCATAAGTGTTGCAACCATCTGTGCATACAGCTGGCTAAACGTAGCCTCTACTGCCATCTCCTCCAGAAGGGATCCTTAAATGGGGCAGAAAAGGGCTACAACATTACAAGAGCTGACCTCCTGTCAGTAAGAGTGTCCTCTCTGTTTTGGAAATGTTGATTGTTTGGCCTCCCCCAGCCACTGAGGCTGCTTTATTGTGTATTTACTACTCAGATGAAGGCTGGAGCCAGAATTCCCTGGCCCGATTTATAAAGCAATTTAAATGAGATGGCTGCTCTGGGCAGCAGTGCTCAGGACCAGGCTGAGCTGTCACAGCAGGCGTGCCAGCGGGAGCTGCCCTCAGCCTTAGGAGTGGGGATTTATGGTTCATGTGCAGTTCAAGCACAGCTCCCTCCCTGGGATTACATACGTGGCCAGCGCTGGGGCAGGCAAAACAGGCTCAGGGGCAGTTCTGAATCCCACAACCAGGGAAGGGAGGTGTTTGCACCAAGATCCTGTGTGCCATGGGGCTGCTGCACCTGTGCAGCAGGGAACCCTGAGACCTGGGAAGTGCCACTGAGAGGGCAACACTTTGCCTCTGCAGCCCCTGGCAGCTCTTGTGTCAGGGTTAACAAGGCAATGCCAGTTGTTCAGGTGACTGCCCTGGGGTTTCACTGCTGCTGCACACAATGTTGCAAAGGGGGCAGAGGCCCAAGTGGGGCCAGTTCTAACCCCCCTTCTCACCATCTTAGTCTGATCCAGCCCTAAGACCAGGCAGCCACTGCATCACATCCACCCATGCCAAACTGCAAGATCACCACACCTCAACTGCAGTGTTTGGGCACAGGGTCTTTGGTGTTTACGTGAGAAATGGCTGTACTCCAGCAAATCCCACAGCCTGATGGGGCCTCACCATGAGCTTGACAGCCCTGGGGGAAGAGTAACCTGAATCACAAACAAGTTAGTAGGGAAGCAAAAAGATAGGTGAGAGAATGATCAGCAGGTCTAAATCGTAGAATGCACTAGGTTGGAAGGGATCTTTAAAGGTCATCTAGTCCAACCCCATGCAGTGAGCAGGAACATCCTCAACTAGATCAGGTTGCTCAGAGCCCCATCAAGCCTGACCTTGAATGTCTTCAGGGATGGAGGCCTCCAACACCTCTCTGGCCGACCTGTTCCAGTGTTCCACCACCCTCATAGTAAAGAACTTCTTAATATCCAATCTAAACATACCCTTGTCTAGTTTGAAAACAGTGACCCTTGTCCTGTTGCTATATATCCTTGTAAACAGTCCTTTCCCAGATTTCTTGACATTCCATAGACAGTGAGTAGAAAATAGTAAAAGGTAAATAAAATAGGAGATTGAATACAAAAGAAAAATAATTGTAAGTCTGTATCATTCCATTTGCCTGCTGATTAGGATAAGCTATTCTTTTTTNAGGAAAAGGAGGCTGCTGGTAGCCCCCTCTGGGCTTGTCCAGGGGAGTGGGGAGCAATTCAAGAGGGTCCTTATGTTGTTTCTGAATTGTAAATATATGTAAATAGATATTTTGTACATATTCATTGCATTTTATACTTCGATATTTTAGCTTGTTTGTAAAATATAGCTCCATTTTGCTTC
Organism: Semnornis frantzii; assembly: GCA_013399775.1. Classification (NCBI taxonomy): domain Eukaryota; kingdom Metazoa; phylum Chordata; class Aves; order Piciformes; family Ramphastidae; genus Semnornis; species Semnornis frantzii. Next base: position 7,856 of record VWYK01104644.1, read on the forward strand.
CAAAGCTTCTGAACAAGTCTGGTGATTTGTTTTGAGGGTAATTTCAACCCACCACACATACCTTCTACACCAATATTGCTCTGCCCTCAAAACTCCACAGATTTCCTGTTCCCCAGCCTTGCTTCCAACATCTGCAACCTGAATATGAAGTCCAACCTTCCAGTCACTCTGGTCACTCTGGTCTCCACCAGCACAGCCACGCAGGCAGCCTCCTGGTACACGAGGGGTCAGCGGTACCATCGCCATGTTTTTCTCAGGAAATTAGGAAATTTCACAGGTTTCCAATGCAATTAAAAAGCACTGGTCAGGCAACCTGTGTGTTGTAACATGCCTGAACAGACAGGTAATAGCAGAAGTAAGACCCGCTATGTCAGGTCAGTTCAAAGATCCATCTAACTCATCGCTCTGTCTCTAACAGCAGCTGGCCATGGCTGCACTGGGAGGAGTACAAGCATAGGACACAGTCTCACAGAGATGCCACTCGGAAATATCCTCTCAACCTTAGCAAACTTTGGCTCAGCTGCTCTTGCCCTGCAGTATTGTCTTGATACATTTGACTTGCGGCTCCAGAAGAGAGGACTGCTGTGGCAAATGGAGGAGGAGGGTAAGGGACTATTATGGAAAGGAAAGGTAAGATTTGTCTTAAACAACGGAGTGCCCTGATGGTAGCCAACTTCACTTCCACTGCAGTGCACACTACTAAAGATGCCAGCCCTGCAGTGCTGGCAGAGCACAGTGGGCCACGGTTACACATCAGAGGAGTCCTGTTTTCCCGTCTGTGCTGCTACACCCAGGGTTTGGGGTATTTAGGCCAAGGCTTATTTCAAATGGATTCCAAATCTCAGCTCTACGTGCAGGAGGTGAATTTTGTATCCTTTTGTAATAAAGTCTGGTTACTCTAACAACTGTAGGGTCCTCTTTCCTACTTCCTTCCTCTTCTTCCTTTTCCGTTCCTCCTCTTCCCTTTTCTGCTTTACCCTGTCCCAGTAAAGGCTATGTCAATAGAGCCATTAGACCCACACAATTAACTTGCAAACTTTAAGCCAGGAAATGCAAGAGCTAAAACTCTAGCACAATGTTATCTTGGCCACAAGGACATCTGTAGTGCTTTCCTATTTGCACCTTTTGAATTGGAAGCTGTCTGATGCGTCCAGACTGCCCCTCGGAGCTCCAGGACAAGGCAGGGCAGAGAGCAGCATCCCACAGCTGCTGTTTGCCTTGGAGAGAACCCCTGCTTCCAGGTATGTCTGATGATATTGGTTACAGAAAGGAAATACAGCATCCAAACCAATGTTCCATTCATTTCATATATAGCCTAACCTTTTAAAACTATGACACCTCAATTTTTCAGTTTACGGCCTTTGTTTTGTGGGTTGTTTGTTTGTGCTAGAGGGAGAGCAAGGGGCCAAAAATCCTCTTTGTTTCTTGAGGCGTGTAACTAGGGGAGCAGCTGAATCCTGCCATGAGGTCCTACTTGGCAGCAAGTGGCCTGGGAAAGTGTCGCTGTCCCCTCACAACTCTCCTGTTTGTCTGGCAGCACCCCTCAGCAGATCTGGGTTAGCAGGGCAATGGCACCTCCATGTGCAGTGAAGCAGGTCAGTTCTTCTTGCTAAACAAGACAAAATTCCTCCCCACATTTTTTTGTTATTGAAGGAAGGAAAAAGTTTCAAGCTTAGAGAATGTTTACAAACAGTGTTGACAGGCTCTAACACAAACTTTTGTTTCTTTTTTCCTTCTGTATATTGTGGGTTTTTTTGTTTTTTTTTTTTTTTTTTGGTTGTTTTGGTTTTTTTTTCCCCTTCCTTGGGAAGGAAATAGTTTTATTTGCTTCCCCCCCCCTTTCCCTCGAGGCAATGAGAAACAGGGAGAGTTACAGAAGTTTCTTGCTTTGTTTTGTTCAGAAACTCAACATCCCAGGTAAATTGTCTCATCATTGGTCAGGCTAGGCAGAAGAGTTTGTTATTAACACAAAAATGTGGAGAAAGTAATTTTTCATTTATAGTGAACCTAGACATGGTTGAACAAGATTTCTTTGCATTTTCCCTTTCCAGAACTTTGCTGAAGCACGATGTTTAAATACCAGCATAAAAGTGCCGCACTGAGGAAAGTTAGGCATCGTGGAAAAGAATAGGTATAATGGAAATGGCAGCCTGAGCAGTCATGACAAGTAGGATAAATCTTCCAGTCCATGGATGATTTGTTAAATGTTTTGGAAATATATATACATATTGCAGATATATGTTATGTGTGAGTGTATAATCAATAAAGTGTGTGTACGACAGATGGACGGATTAGATAGATAATTATATGATTGTGGCTCTCCCATTATATTTATGTTCACCCATTAAAGCCACTGGTGAGTTATCCTGCCTCTCCCTACTCCCGGAGATAAGGATTGTTAATGCCATCAGCCATCAGGTATGCTTCACACCCTGCACAACCACACAGACAGTGAGCCGGAGGTCATGATGCCTGCTTCGCCAGAACAGCCTGGCTCAGTCTCCTTAACTTTGGAGGATAATGTAAGCCAGAAAAAAACCTATTTTTTTTCACTGCCCACTGCAGCAGGCCGAGATGGGATAACTGTTTGCTGTGCTATTTGAGGGAGTGGAAAGGTATCTTCATCAACCAGAAAGTGACCCTGTGTAGAGGGGCAGGATACATGCCAGCTCTGGGTAGGTTAAAGACACAGCTGGGCTCTGCCCGTGCATATGGAACCATGGCAAACGGTCTGCACCACCTGCCAGCTCATAGCCTGGAGCCAAGCCAGGAGCCCTTCTTCCTCTGCTGGTGGCAGGTCCGTGCTGGACTTGGGTGAAAAGCCTCTGCATGCTGCAGGGTGACAAGAGCAGAGCTGGGACGAAGTGGACACAAGCTGCCCAAGATGTGCCAGCCAGCCGCCCACCACCCGTCAGTTACCACTTAGGCTGTCCCGGACACACGGCAGCCTGCTGGGAGAGGATTTTGGTTCACGCCCGTTTAGTCATGGGCGTCTGACTTGGAAGTCTCTTACTGTAATTAGGGGTTGGAGGTAATGTAACCCAGATATGTTGCATTCCTGCCACCCAAGCCTTCCCTACACAAATACCTCAAGTGCACGCAGCAGGCTGAGGATCTTGCAGTGATGGGGACAGAACACTGCTGAGTTTAAGCCAAGACTGCAGACAATATCCTGGTCCTTTCCTACGCCAGCTGGGCACATTGCTCAAGCTGCCTTCCTCTACACGGTTCGTGTGGGACAGAGGAGATGGAAGGGAAGTCCTCCTTGTCTCCATGGCCTGTGCCACCAGTTCCCTGTCAGCAGCCTGCTCCTGGCAGCACAGGTTTCTCTGGCAAAGAGTGGAAAGCAGAGCCTCAGCAGTGCATGGATTCTTTGGGGCAGTTCTAAACAGATCCATCTAACTCTTCATTCTGACTCTTTAAAACCATTTCTGGATCTGGATCAACTTGTGCCTCTACTCAGATTAAGGGAAGCAGAAACGAGGCACAGAGCTATGTTTCCTGAATTCTGGAGAGGACCTCACTTCATTTTTTCCTATTTTGCCAGCAAAGAGAGTGAGGATGAAAACTCCAGTGCTTGGCACTGTGATAAATAAATCTGTGAGGTGCATTCTATGCCCCTGCCTCAAACTCAAAATCTCCAGCAGACTTGCTTTGGTGAAACAGATTTATGCCAGACTTTTGATTTATAGCTAATAGAATTTGAGTTCAAATATTGAAAACAAAATATGTGACCTTGAGCTCACATCCTGCTACACCATTAGCGGGAAGAGATGGATTTGGGAATGTGCAAGTTGCTTTGCTGGCTGCGTTCTGATGAATCCATGTGCAACAGATGAAACAACATCCGCCAGAGGAATTTTACTTTCCATTGCTCTGCTAGCTGCAGCTTAGCTGGGCCCAGGGGTATACCCTCCTGCGTCCCGCCCCCCCTCCCCTCCCGCAAGGAAAATACAAAGACTGGTGATCTTTCTGCCCCTGGGCTATTGATGGACACAAATGACCAGTTTAGCACTTTCATTTCCAAGCTGGGAATAGGGGGATTAAAATGCCACTATCTCCTGATTGTAACGGTTTTTTTGCAGGCCCTAGGTAAACACCACCCTTGTCAACAAACTACTCTTCATAAAAATTGCTAATTAAGTGAAGGGCAGTGCCTTGTTTTATTGACATAGGTATTTATAGGCTTTTCCTGCTTTCGTGTACTTTCCAAAGCTCTGTATGGTCTGCAGTTGATTTTGCCCTTTGTTCCTGCTTGTTCTTCTAATTATCACTTCATAGTCTTTTTGTCGTTGTTATTGTTTTAATCACCCTGAATCAGAAACAAGGATCTGCCTTATATCGAGCCCTTTCTCATAACACCACACCATTCTGGAGCAATACCACACATTTCTTAAATGAGGCTTTTGCAGTGTGCTGCCAGCCAAGGTAGTTTATACTTCAGGATAAGCTTTCTTTGGGATAACCGTGGCTTTTTAGTACACATTTGTCTATCTTCTGAAGAAATGGGGCCTTAAACCTTGAGTGAAAATAATTTTGATTCACCTGAGCTTATCTGTTTTAATTCAGGATGCCAGAAAATGAAAGCCACCCAAACAGCAGCTCAGCAAGAGACTCCAATGTATTCAATCATCATTCTGCAGACCATCATTTTTGAGTTCTTATCAAGCAATATTAATTCTGTTCAAACTCAGACTGGACACAAGATAAAAATGACGCACAAAAGCAGAAGCATGATAATGTCAACTTAGGTGCCACACTGCTTTACACCTCAGAAGACTCGTTAGGTCTGAGCATCACATCAGCAGAAGAAGATTTCTTGGCAGAACATATTCCAGGGATGTAATACTGCTGCTGGTTGTCGTGGAAGCTAGACTTGCAGTGACTCCATTTCTCCAGGTCTCCCATATGCTATGTGCTATCCATCCTGCTTTTCTTTTCAGATACTCTGAGAGGCTGACATGTCCTGATGCTTCTACCTGTGCAAGATACTAGTCTAGAAGGCACAAAAGCCAGTCACTGCCTTCACAACATGGTTCTGTGTGAACTACAAAAGGAAAACCCAAGTTGTCATCAGAAGATGTGCAGACTGATCTTTAGTAAGCACTGGATGGGACTACTGAGATATTGTTGAACCAACACTGTTGACAATGTATACAAAATCGAATGGAAATGAATATGATGTAGAGCTTGTGTCCTTGAAAGGTAATTTAAGCTTTCTTGGGTCTGGTTAAGTTTAAATATTTCTGGTAGGATAGGGAAGTCAAGTAGCTGCAATATAAAATATAAGGGCTAAAGGCTGATTAATATTAGTGTTTCAAAGGAAGAGTTTTCATAGCCCATCAAAAAGTGATTTGTCCCCACTCAGAGGCACCACAAATTACAGAGCCATTCCAGAAACGAGCAACCCCAAAATGATAGTCCTCAAACTGGAGTGAAGAGAGGGGCAAGTGCAAAGAATATTCTGAAATAATCACTGCAGTCAGCAGGTGAATAACAAGAAATATCAGTTGATAACAAGTAGCAGGAGCTGCAATTCTGACTGTATTCTTAAAATAAAGTAACAAAAAAAAGGGCATTAGAAAGAGGCAAACAGCACCTGAGTGTGAGGCAGAAAGCCTGATACACTAAAACATCACAGAGTACCTTTCAGTCCCACAGGAGACCACAGGTTTGAACGCATGAAGAACAAATTCTCAGGTGTCTGCTGATCCATGGCAACTCTCCCTGCTGATTCCCATGTTGGCATATGGAAGATAATTTGAGATCTCCACATTCTTTGTGGAAGATGAGAAAAGTCTATGCTTGCTTTTGTTGCAGTCTAGGACCAGTCATGTAGGCAGTTGTCATCCACTAGTTGATTGGTGGCAAATGGTTGTCCTGTGGTTTCTTGTTTCTGTGGCTGAGCCTGGATGACTGCATCATTGCCTGTATTTCGGCCATATAGGCTTTTCTTACAGAGTTGTAGTCTTCCTTCTCACCTCAAGTATCCGAGACAGTGAGACCTGTATTGCTCCCCAGTAATGGGACTGCTCCTGTACAGAGGGTGAAGGGATGATCAGACCTTCCTGTGGTGAAAAGTGATTATGAGACCTTCTGATAAACAAGCACCATGGTTTTGACATTTCAGGGTCACAGAATAGAACGGATTGGAAGGGACCTCTGGGTA
>VWYK01104650.1:0-10599 GCA_013399775.1 Semnornis frantzii
TACGCCTCGATGATGTCAGATGGCCTCTGTGCATTGCGTATGTGTCCAGACTGAGCACATCACAGTGTTTTTGCCATTAATGTTTAATGAGGAAAGATGGCACTAGAAGGGATTTCTCTTTTTTCCCCCCTTTTTTTTTTTCCTTTAACCAATTGTTTCATTTACTGAATAACCCTCATGCTAATGGTGATAATCTCTCCTTGCCGTGGCTCAGAACAGATGTGCCTTTAGAATTTATGTTCTTTTACCTCAACAGGCAGGCATTTTTTTTTTCCCCTTTTGACAGGTCTGGTCACTTGCTTTGCTTTTTCAAGGTGAAACCTGTGATAAATATTTGCTTTGGGGAGAGAGGCACCTTTTTGAGATTAAGGCCTGTCAGGCAGCAACCCTCAATTCAATTAGACATCAAAATGCAAATCATCTAATCTTCTGAGTATGTCAAGGTGAGAGTAGAAAGGACTTAAATCCATTCTAAGACTTGAGTTGAAATCCTCATGCCCTTTGATTGCTTTTAGTCAGTTATGCTGACTAGGAATGGGGTGGGGTTAAGTCAAAATTGTGCAAAGGAACCCTTCAGTGGTATTTTTTGTCATCTGTTAAAAGTCTTGCTGGCTACATGTGGTGCTTGCTGAAAGGACTATCATCCCTCCGATGACACAAAAATGACTCTGAAAGTTGTGACTGTAATGACAACTCCCCCAGTTTTAACAGCTCCATTATTATTCACTTTCGCATGGGGTGGCAAGTGGTGATGTGTGAGCTGGGCTGAGACATGCCTGACCCTGGGGTACAAGCTGTGCTTTTGGGTTAGAATCCCTGCATCATGTCTGCGGGACATGTAGGGGCACCGTCTCCCCTCTGCTCCACTTACGTTGCCCCAGTCACTGGGCTGGGTGTGTGCCCAGGGTACACAGTGTGAAGCCATGGGCTTGGTGCAGAAGATGTCATATGTTTTGTGTTCTCATCTGCCTGGCGATGCCACTAGTTTTGTGCTTTTTGACTGGGAAAAGCAACAAAGCCTGGAAGGTTTTTAAGGCTGGCATCACTGAGGTGAGTCCTGATTTGGGCATCCAAGCCAACAGGGCTTTTCAGCGTTACCTCTCAGTGCTTTTTCCTAAACCAGCTTGTTTCATGGGGAGGATCTTGAAAAGCAGGCACATTTTAAAAGAAGGGGAAAAAAAAAAAAAAAAAGGGGAACATGGGCACTGTGGCCATACCTCCCCAGGTGGCCTATAGGACCCTAGTCTCAAATGCTGGGGTTGATGTGGAAAGGAGGGGGAGCTTGTTACAGGGCAGCAGGTAACAGGAGCAGCCCCACTGAGGCCAGCAGCAGCTGCATGACTTGGATGGGGCAGTGATGCTGAGAGAGTCCAGCCAGAAGTTGCTGAGCATCAGCATGTAGGCAAGCAGTTGGACTTGATGATCTTGAAAGTCTCTTCCATCCTCAACAGTGCTAGGGTTCTTTCACTAAATAACAGAAGAAGGAGTTTTCCCCATGATGCTGGTGCCTTTGGCAGATACAGTGCATGGAGCCAAGGAAAGTTTGCTAAAGCAGAAAGGAGCTCATTAGCCCCAAGACTTTGGGGAGAATTGGTCACATGGATACTTGGTATGGAGCCAGCAGGTGATTGAGAGGCTTTTCCCTTTGCTGACTTCGAAAGGGTGAATGGGAAGACTCTTGAAATGTTTTCATTCTCTCTGCTTAAAGAGCTAAGTTACAGTTTTACAAGAAGTAACGTAGAGGAAAGGTGATGTAAAGATAAGGAAAAATGTTTTCTCTATGAGAGTGACAGAAGACTGGAACAGGCTGCCCAGGGCGGCTGTGGGGGCTTCCTCTCTGGAGATATTCAAAACCCACCTGGATGTGTTCCTTTATGATCTGCTTTAGGTGATTCTGCTCTGTCAGGGGGTTTGGACTGGATGAGCTTTAGAGCTCCCTTCCAGCCTCTAACATTCTGTGATTCTGTGATCATGTTTCTACTTCCCAGTCTCTCCTTTTCACTTATCTGCTTCTCCGTCTGGCTTCTCAGCAAACATTAATGAAAAATTGGGGGTGAGAACCAGCAAAAAACAACTTGACCCTGTTGAAACCCTGTGTACAAGGTCGTGGTTGTTTATGTTGCACATCACACAGGGCTTGAAAAACGTCTTTGGTGTCATCTTGTGCAGTTTATCAGAGGTGTTTATGGAGTCACAGCACTACTTTGCACCAGAAATGGTAACCATACGCTGTGGTTGTGCATCCTGCCTCTTTGTACCCAGCCTGGGTGACTAAGGCTCATATGCAAGGCTCATAAGCTCAATGAAAGAAAGAAGGAAAGAAACAAAAATGTGGATTGTGCAGCTGTTTTCATAGCAAAATGATGAATTATGGTTGCACGCAGACCTTGCAGTAGACAAACTGCTGCAGACAGAGAAGCTCTATGAATGTCTGTATCCTTGGGAGCTGGACCTTGCCTGAAGGTTATTTGCAGGCATTCTGTATCACCCCCTTCCTCAAGGGTGCTGAGCAGCTGGTGAGTGCCCTGTGGCTGGCAGGTCTCCCTCAGCCCTATGGGGTTTTTGCAGGGTAGATCTGGGCATTGTTCTTGGCAGCTGCTGGGAGTTGGGGGCTGAGCTGAGGTGAGAAGGGCTGCAGACTGTGAGGAAGAGGCAAGGGAACAACCTTCATCACAAGGGCTGCTGCTGAATCACTGTTTACGCTGTTTCTGTACCTGCTGACTTGATGCATGGAAATAGAGTAGCTCTATTTTTAGTTCTTACCTTGTGCATTCATGCACATGCACACTGAAATTAGACTTTTTGTGATGGAAGCAGTTTCTTGCCTAGACAAGGAAAGTCTTTCAGAGTTGCGGCACAGTAACAATTGCCGATCTTGTCCCTTCTTAACATCATCTGCACGAGAAGAGGAAAGAGTTGGGGAGAGATGCTTGCTCATTGTAGTAGTAAAGTGGCACGAGATGCACCTGAGGTCCTCAGAGCTGCAGCTTGTCCTTGGTGCTGTCCAGCTGCAGTCCTGCCCTGCTGCCTTTCTGGCATCTGAATTGCAGCTGCCAAATTTGATTCTGTATCCTGCTGGCTTACTTTTCCCTCTCCTTCAGAGCTGATGTTGTACCTAAAGATGATCTATTAACTACTACATGTGTTTTGGTCTGCTCCTGTCAGTTTTTACTCCTCTGTGATTTCCTTTGCCCTTCTCATTGCTCATTGATGCTAGTGGAGCAATATTGAGCTCTATCAGCAAAGGAGTAGGTCCTAAGATAAATCCAGCACATTTTTGTTGGCAGGAGCTGTGTGTTGGCTGTTACCTGCTGCTGCAGTTAATTATGTTGTGAAAATAGGCACTGCTTTTGCATATGAACTGGGATGCTGAAGTGAGGTAAAGTGGTGAATTGCCAGTGGCACAATCTCATGGATTTCATTGGAATCTGGTTTACTTTGCTAGTGCTACAGGAGTGCAAAGGTGGTGAAATATTCCAGAGACAACAAACCCTTCCCATCCTAGTCTTACTGGGATTGACAGTGGCATTTTGGGAAGAGAAAAAATGAAAAGTGCTTTTAAATGCCTTTGTCATCCACGTGGCAGCAGCACTGTGGCACTGTCTGTCCTTAGCTGCTGTGGCTTCAGACCCTGGACAGGATTTTCCAGAGCTGATGAGATTATTTGGTTTACTGATATTATTTAGGAGATACATTATTCCCTCACTGGTATCCTCCTAGTGTGCAGAGTTCTAGTCCCTGGCACCAGAAAGCCTGGGAGCAGCTCCTGTTGCTCAGATGAGTGAAAGGATGCATAGAGCAATAGCAAACTGGTGTTGAGTGCACTGTCCAGTGCATACAGGGAATGTGACAAAAGGCTCATCAGGATGCCTGCCTTACAAACCCTGCATCCAAATCCTTAATGCAGTGTTTGCATCTGTGATGTTCTTTCAACTGCCCTCTGTGGGTTGCTGTCAAAAGAAAGTGGCAGGGGAGACTCTGCTGCTCTCAAGTGCTAGAAAAGGTTTAGCATCAGCTGGTGGGAATTGCAGCTTTGACCCCATGATCTCTGTAGCTTTGGTTTCTGAAAAGTATGGTTTCTAAATTGTCATAGAATCATAGAATGGTAAGGTTGGAAGGGACCTCAAAGATCATCTAGTTCCAACCCCCTGCCATAGGCAGGGACACCTCCCACTAGTACAGGTCACTCAAGGCCTCCTCCAACCTGGCCTTGAACACCTCCCTGGGCAGCCTCTGCCATTGTCTCACCACCCTCACTGTAAAGAACTTCCTCCTAACATCCACTTTCAATCTCCCCTCTGCCACTTTAAACCCATCGCCCCTTGTCCTGGCATTGCAAGACCTTGTCAATAGTCCCTCCCCAGCCTTCCTGTAGCCCCCCTTCAGATCCTGGAAGGCTACTCTAAGGTCTCCTGGAAGCCTTTTCTTCTTCAGGCTGCAGAGCCCCAACTCTCAGCCTGTCCTCATAGCAGAGCTGCTGCAGCCCTCTGAGCATCTTTGTGGCCTCCTGTGGACCTGCTCCAACAGTTCCATGTCCTTCCTGTGCTGGGGGCTCCAGAACTGTACACAGTACTCCAGATGGGGTCTGAGGAGAACATCTCCCAGCACATCTCGTTTCCTAAACTGCTTGCAGCAGAGCCTGCAGCAGTGTTGCTTTCCTTACCCAGCTTGTTCAGAGAGTCAATATCCAGAAACTATCACTACCTCCAAACTCAGATCCATGTCTCAAATAACATTTAACCATGCTGTGAGAGTTGGGGTTGGCCAGAGGGAACGACACAGTCATTCTGGTACTCGGTGTGGCCCAGCAATGCCCGATGGCTTTTGGCTCCTCGTCTGCCCTTCGTCATTACCGCGCCTTGGCAGCCGCTCTCAGCAGAGCGCAGCGCCCTTGCGGAACCCTGGCTGGATGAGTTCCTCCTCTCGTCTCAGGGATTTCAAGCATGCATCAGTCACTCGTATCGCTGCAGGACAGTTTTCTGCCACTGGAGCTGCACATGGAGCTGCCGTCGGTTCCTGCCTGGCGCCGGGTCCTCCCGCTATGGCAGAGCTCCTGGAGTCCTTTTGAAACTTCAGCAGGACAGAGCTTTGTTTCTCTTGCTCTTTGTGTTTGCCAGCCCAACTTGTGAGCTGTCTGCCAGAAGCACACGTGCAGCTGTGAGTGCATTGGCTCATGTGCAGTGTTTTTCCATTTCGGTTTGTGGCTGCCCTGTGGAGGGACATCACCAGTCTGTCCTGGAAACCTCTGTGGCAAAAGATGGGGAGAAAGGGAAGAAGGGAACTGAGGCTCCCCAGTTTAAGTGGGGCGGGGATCTGCTGGAGAGAGTCCAATGGAGGGCCATGAGGATAATGAGGGGACTGGGGCACTGCCTGGTGAGGAGAGGCTGAGGGACCTGGGGCTGCTTAGTCTGGAGAAGAGAAAACTAAGAGGGGGTTTAAACAATATTTATACATATCTGAGGGCTGGGGGTCAGGAGGTGGGGACAGGAGAGGCTCTGCTCACTTGCTCCCTGGGATAGGACAAGAAGCAATGGATGGAAGCTGCAGCACAGGAAGTTCCAGCTCAACACAAGGGAGAACTTCTTGACTGGAAGGGTCCCAGAGCACTGGCACAGGCTGCCCAGAGAGGTTGTGGAGTCTCCTTCTCTGGAGACTTCCAAGGGCTGTCTGGATGTGTTCCTGTGTGCCCTGAGCTAGATTGTCTGGTCCTGCTCTGGCAGGGGTTTGGACTGGATGATCTCTTTGGGTCCTTTCCAACCCCTAATATCCTGTGATACTGTGATCCTGTGAGGACAGATGAGAGGGTAGTACTTGTGTTGAAGGGGAGGTACCATTTGCTCTTGCTTCACCTGCCTGCGAAGAGGTAGGGAGGATCTTTGGTTCTGTGCTAGGATACTTCCTCTAGCATCTAGGAATAAGGTAGAGCAACAGATCAGAACTTCCCAAGGATGGCATAGTGCTACCAAAGGATATGGTAGGTGGGAATCCACCCAAATCCCTGTCCTGGGCATTGGATTGTGGTGCCTTGTACCTGACACTCTCAGTGCTGTGGTGCTGGTGCAGAGGAATGTGTTCCTCCTTCCTGCTTCCCTCCTCTCTTAGAGAGCACTGCCGATCCTGTTAATGTCTCCTTAGAGGAGCAGGCTTAGAGGGTTATTACTAAGTTTGCATTGAAAAGCCTATTTGTTAGGTAGGTTTTCCTAAGCTTTTTAGAAATTAATCCACACTACTTCACTAGTTTTGGGGAAGAAACACTGAAGGTTTGGGCACTTCACATCCTTGTATTCTGGACCCCAAGCTGCAAGGCAAACTCTTTGAAGATGTTTAAAGCCAAGCATCATGAGGGTGAAACCATGTGAAAAGTGGCCCAGCTGTCCCTGATGCTTCTGTCTCCAGGATTATTCAGAGATTTGCAAATTAGAAGGGCACTGGTAGCAGCTGCCTTGATGTTCAGTGGAAAAGTATTCGATAGTTTGTGATATCTTACAGATAACTGCCCGGGCACTATCCTAAATTGGTGGTACTTTCCCATCACAAATGTTGTCAGTGACTAGAGCTCTCTGCTTGGCTTATAGCTATGCACTTATTTAAGGCACAGAGAAACCAAGAAGAAAAGCTGAGCATGATCTATGTGGGGAAGATACTCCTGATTCAGTACTGGGCTCTAGCTCTTTCCCCACCATGCCTGGGAAGATGTCAGCAGTTGTGCTGAGGATGCTCTGGTGCTTGTCACAGGGTGCATGACATCTTGTCAGACACCTGCACAGAGGGCTGGTGGGTCAATACCTCCTTACAGCAAATCTATGTGTCTGGCTTGCCTTTTGGCTCTCTAATTGCCACCTCCTTGCTTCCTATCTGCATCCAGTAAGCAAGGTGCTGGGATAGCTAATTATTCTTCTGGATTGAGTGCTGCAGTACAGTGCAACCTGTCAATACTGATTGTTCTATAGAAATATAAAGTACCACTTTCCCTTCCCTCCAAGGACTCTGAGATACACCAAGTTAGGAGCAGGCGTTGATCCGTTGGAGGGTAGGAGGGCTCTGCAGAGAGACCTAGACAAGCTGGGTGGGTAGGCAAAGGATGAGACTTAACAAGACTAAGTGCAGGGTTCTACATGTTGGCCACAACAACCCCAAGCAGTGCTACAGTGGCTGGAGTGCAGCCAGGCAGAAAGGGACCTGAGGTTACTGGCAGAGAGCAGCTGCACTGCAGCCAGCAGTGTGCCCAGGTGGTCAGGAGAGCCAATGGCATCCTGGCCTGGATCAGGAACAGTGTGGCNACAGAACAAGGAGACACAGTCTCAAACTGTGCCAGGGCAGGTCTAGGCTGGATGTTAGGAGGAAGTTCTTGCCAGAGAGAGTGATTGGCATTGGAATGGGCTGCCCAGGGAGGTAGTGGAGTCACTGTCCTTAGAGGTGTTCAAACAAAGCCTGGATGGGACACTTAGTGCCATGGTCTAGTTGACTGGCTAGGGCTGGCTTCTAGGTTGGACTGGCTGAACTTGGAGGTCTCTTCCAACCTGGTTGATTCTATGATTCTATAAATGTGGACTATAATGATACCATTTGGCCTTCTGTCTGGCATGAGCTGGAGAACACAATTTTCCATTTGCATTGGGCGCTTAGGGTTATCTTTTGGAGAGTCATGAGCTCTCTACATTGCTTTTGGAGTCCACCTGTCTTTCCAACATAACTCTTTCCCTACCTGGTTCCTGGTGTGTTCGTAACCAATCAATCACAACCCAAGATCAGAGAGATGACTTTTTTGTACTGGTGAATCCCGACAGTCTTTCTTTACACTGTTCCCATCTCAGCTGTAGTTCCTTCCTTCTTGCTTTTCAACCTTTGCTTCAGTAAATAGGTTGTGCAAAAGAGTAATAAAAATCTAAGTCAGTAAGAAGAGATTGTGGCCATCTCCTGAGAGTGTGCACGGTAGCATACAAAGGTAACATGTAAGGAAAACTTCCTTTCTCATGCATGAAAAATCACAGAATCACAGAACCTTAGAGCCTGGAAAGGACCTCTGGAGATCACTGAGTCCAACCCCCCTCTTAGAGCAGGATTCCCCAGGATAGTTCACACAGGAATGCATCCTGGAGGGTTTTGAAAGTCTCCAGAGAAGGAGTCTCCACAACCTCTCAGGGCTCCATCAACCTCACTGTAAAGAAATTTCTCCTCATGTTGAGGTGAAACCTTCCATGTTCCAGTTTGTAGCTGTTGCTCCTTGTCCTACTGCTGCTGACACCAAAGAGAGATTGGTCCCAGCCACTTGACACCCACACCTCAGATATTTGTACACATCGAGAAGGTCTCCTCTCAGTCTTCTCTTCTCCGGACTAAACAACCCCAGGGCTCTCAGTCTCTCTTCGCAGGGGAGATGCTCACATCCCCCAATTATCCTCATGGAAATGTCAGCTCTTGGTGTTAATTCCATCTCAGCTCGCTTGTGCAGGCTGCAGCGGTCAACCGCTGGTGATGGTTCCTTTCAGGAGGCTTTATAGTTCTGGTTGTGTTTTTTTATTGCTCTGGAGTAAACCCACATTCATTCATAATTCAAGTGAATGAGAATGTGCCCCATGTGTGTTCAGCTTCAGGTTACGTGGCGTGCTTGTAGTGACGAATGTTGTGGGACTGTGCTCTGCTTCTCTTTGCCTGGCTGAAGGGTTTGCTGTGAGCTTTTGTCATTAGCATAACTGCGCAGAGCAGGATGAACTCCCAGCTGAGCAGGAGAGATCTGTGCTAGATGTTGTGTTGAGCAGGGAAGGGCTTGGTACCAGGCTGTGGGGTACCAGGCTGCCACTGGGATACTCCAGCCCTGCTCCTGACTGCTTTGCAACTTCTTTGCCACTGGTGCTCTGCGCAGCTTCCTGCAGAAGCCGCAGAACTGAGGTACGGGTGTGGCAGAAGGGCCAGTGGGATTTCAGTGGAGATGGGGAGGGTTTGTTGGCAGAAGGATGGTTGGCAGTCACATTTCCTGGGGAGGCAAGGAGGATGAGAGGTGTCTTAACCCTTCGCAGTGTAGCTCCTACATGCCTCTGCGTTGCTTGACACAGCTGCAGCCACACATCTTGGCACTTAGATCAGAGCTTCATCTGCTCTCAGCTGGTTGAACCAGGCAAAAGGAGACAGGCTGTGCAGGAAGAGGGATGGATGCAAGGGATTATGGTATTCCCCTGTCCTCCCAGGGGATTCATGAAACAGAACCATACTTAATTGGACTTGCTTTCAGAAAACAGTCCAACTTCTGTTGCTATCAACACTTTTCAACAACAAGCATTGCATGGCAAGCAGAGTGGAGATACTGCAGACCCACAGGACCAGAAATACTCCGAAACTGGAAACTGGGAGGCAGAGTGCTGATCTGTGAGTTTGAGGGGTGGTGCCAAATTACTGCTGGCTACTCCCACTGGCATGCCATGGTGCTGGGACTGCTGGATTTCCTCAATGCATCCTTGTCAAGCAAAGCAATCTTTGTTGAAAGTGTGAAACTGCTGCTGTATGCAGGATGAAATTACGTGGCTGCTTCTCTGGAGCAGGTGGGGGAGGCTTTGCATATAATATAGGATTTATAAACAAAGCTTACTCCGCTATGGAAATTAGCTTACAGACTTGGACTCTTCTTTTTGGCCTTCCTCCTGTTGAGGTCTGGGTGTTTTTGTAACCAGAGATTGGTTGTTTGGCTTGGAGTTCCTGTCTAAGGACTTCTGATCCCAGCTGAGTGCTCTGGACTTCTCTGCTGTTTTTCTCTGCAAGCATTCAGCAGAGTTCAATGCACTGCTGCTGTCACATGCAGAAAGTTCTGTCCATGACCTTAAAATGCATCCCAACTTCAAATCTGCTCTGTCTGGGGCTTGAAAAGCCTGTGCCTATGTCCTTACTGTTGTACCACCCAGGCTTGCTGAGAACTGCATGTAGATTGGTCTCTGAAAACAGTTTTCTGGGCCTGGCCACAAATCTACTTATGGTTACATTAACGAATGGAAGTATGAGAAACCAAGTCATTACTTCAAATTTTAACATTAAAGGTCAAGTTCAGCTGATTTTTAATCCTTTGACAGCAGCAGACTCCTATCTCATACACCTGCAACTTGGTGTGTGTCTACCAAGGCACAGGGAGGAGTGCGGCACCAGCAAGGCCAGGCTTTTTGCAGTGAGGGCATGGAGCTGTTGTCACTCAGTGGGACCTGATGCTGTTGCTTTGAGCCCACTGTCGGTGGGATGCTGAGGATTCAGCCCTGTACTGGATGGGAGTAACCATAGGATCACAGGATGTCAGGGGTTGGAAAGGACCCCAGTCGAACGCTCCTGCCAGAGCAGGACCAGACAATCCAGCTCAAGTCACACAGGAACACATCCAGACAGGCCTTGAAAGGCTCCAGAGAAGGAAACTCCACAACCTCTCTGGGCAGCTGTTGTGGGTTTAAAGAGCCGACAGAGTGAAACTCTCAAACGAACTGGAGAAAAAAACCCAGAATTATATTTGGAGAGAGTTACAGATAGAAATTACAAGGCAGATACAGAATCCATAAACGAGCCCCCTTGAATTTTCCCCCAACCCAAAACTAAATCTATCATCCCCAGTGCTCCAATCCTCCCCCC
>VWYK01104673.1:1708-24862 GCA_013399775.1 Semnornis frantzii
TTGTATAACAAAAGAGTTGACAACAGTCTTCAGTTTGGCAACCATCTGTGGTTGATCAGGCTTACAACCAATGGAGACATGCACACAGGGCTGTATGGTACTGTACTGCAATAAAAAGACATGTGTAAAGCAAGAGAAATCCTACTCCGAAAAGACCTCAGTGAACCCAATGCATTTGTAAGGAATGTCTCCATTTTATTTCAAAACACAGTCTGTTAGGATAGCTTAGTCTGCATACTGCTTTTCCCCAGCCTCTTTTATGTGAAAGCCTCACCATCTTTCCTTCTGCTTTCTCCACTTCTGGGATTGCTGCCTTCTCCTTCCAGCCCTGCCAAGAACAACAGCCTTTTGAGGATCTCGGGGCAGTACTCCTGGCTAGACCAAATTAACTCCAGTTCTGACCAGCCTTGTTCAGCAACCACAGCTTCAGCAAATTATTATCGTTCCATTTTTTTTCCTGCATGTGAGCATCTGCACTAGAAATGCCTTACAGGAGCATGTATTGCAATGGTTTTCCTGCAGCAAGGTGTGCCTGCAGCACTGACAAAGCATCATTTTTATTGGCGCTGTTTATACTCTGATCTCAGCAAATCAGGTACAGTCAGTTGGAAGGAAGGTGTTGCTGTTCAGATCGCGTCTCTACTAGAAGCTGTGCCAGCACAAATGACAGGGAGGGATTGGACCTTTGCACTCTCTCTCAGAACTCCATAGGCAGATTCCTACAGTTGCCTTTGTACTTCACTGCTCTAAAAGCAGTACTTGGCATGCTTCACCTCAGTCCTCATTTCACCTCAGTCCTTGCTTTACTTAGTTCTGTGTGACACTTTGCTCAGATGTCACATCAGAGTAGGTCTGGTAGTAACGTGTACTTTCAGGCAGATGCACGACACAGCCAGGGGTTGACCTTACTAAAATGCACTGCAACAGAACTTCATACACATTAATTTGTGGAGGAAGTTTTAGAATCTTCATCAGTCTCTGGTTGCAGAAGTAATATTTTTTCCTTAGTTTTAGAGCTTGGTGTATTTTCAAAGCATGCATTCAGTTGGCACCCACTTCAGTCTATATTCATTGTAGCTGTGCATGCAGAGCACCTCAGGGAAGAAGTATTTAGATGCCTCTCAGCCAAGGACATGATGCAGTTAGCTCAGTTTTTACTTCTTCCATTAAATGAACCTTTTTACTTCTTCCATTAAATGAACCCTGAGCAATAAAACATTTGCAGGTGTTTCTTGTTTTCAGGCACTTTTCTTTTTTTTGTAAAAAAAATACAGTTTGTTGATAATTGATGATCAATTGCTTTGCATAGATTACCCCAGGTCTTAGTTAATTGTGATAATGGCTCTTCTCATTTGTCCACATCTTACATGGTCTATTGACTTTTGCTGTGGGGTTTTAGTAGCAATATTTGTAACATTAATTGCAGGACTACACATACATTTCATTAGTGTATGTGAGTATATATATATGTACACATGGTAGCAAATTAATTAGGAAGCTGTAGACAGTGCTGCTCAAACAACTTTTTGCATGTTCATAATTCAAATACTTACAGAGAAAATAATTATTTTAGATAGCTTTCCTGAGGGGGATATGCTCACAGTATTGCTGCCTCACAAATGAATCATCACTTGAGTATTTGTCCAAATTATCTGTTGCACAGCAGTTGTCACTTAGAAAATAAGCCAGTCCTAGTATGTTCCACTTAACTTTTTTGTCTGTTTCATGTGTATCTTTGCACAGGCTGGTTAGCATTTAAAATCTCTGAACTCTGTCATTCAAATTAAAATGGCAACATTTTTGCCTCCAGCTATAATACAAATGTTGTTATGTGCAGTGAAAGCATGTATTTTTAAAATAACAGCTGTAGTGATGCCTCTCTGAGCTGGTCAATTGGCAAGATTTGTCATTCTGTATTCAGTATTTCAGTTGTATCTCCAGTGACCTTTTTTTCATGCCTTTCAAAGAAACAAAGAGATGAACATGAGATGGGCAAATCACTAATGCCTAGGAAGAGGAGAAATCTTGGTGGTGCTGCAGTGCAAAAGATTGCATTGATGAATGTGTGACAAAGCAAAAGTCTTTAGTGCAGCCAGAAATGCAAATCTACAGGTCGAAAGTCAAGGTTTAAGACCCATCTTAAAGGTCTTGGTGTAGCAAGACTTTTTTAAATTGTATGGCTTACTAAGGCTGAGTGAGGTTCCAAATGTACATATGTGCCTTAAACATTTAAAAACAAAACAAAACAAAACAAAAAAATTAAATGCAAATATCTCTTCTAAAGGGAACTGCAACTGTGCTTTCAACTACAGTGCAGGCTTACCTGCAGTGACACAGACATAAGGGCTGCCCTTATTCTGAAGCAAGTGTAAGTGAGATTTCAGCTCTTCTTTTCCCTCCCTCTAAAGTGCAGAGTGACATGCACGGCAATAAATACTTTTCCAAGTGAAGTAAGAAGAGGTAGAGTTTTTCCTTGACACTAAATTTTGCAGAATCATTTTTTGTCTGCACAGATATAAATGAAGTTACTGGAAATCAGCTGAAAAGAGCTGTGCTGAGCACAGCTGCTTCTTTCCTGTTTGGAAAATCTGCTAAGGGGTTTTATGAGCTCTCTGCACCAGTCTTGCAGCAAAGAGGAAGCAGCAAATAATGATTTCCCATTTCAGTTCACCAGTTTAAGCTCTAAAGAAAGGTTTGATGATTAAGCTTGTGATATTTTTCTCACAAGATTAATCCTTACTTTAGGGAGTAATTCCATTTATATCAGTGAGATTACTCACGTGAGTAGCCAGTGACAGAATCTGCCTCCAGTACTGTGATTGCCCCGGGGGAAGTACAAGCAACCCTGCAATTAAAACTACAGAAAGAAAAGGAGGTCTGACCTTTTCTCTTTTTTTCCTTTCTTCTTTTTTCTTTCGAGTAGTTGTATACATGCCTACTCTGCCATCCATGAGTGGAAGTGGCTTTTGCATTCTTAGGCATTACTAGCAGCAGCAAAAAAATGGCTTTTTTAAAGCAAAACAAAACAAAATGACCCCCAAATGCAAAAGTTTTATTGTGCAAGGTAGAAAGAGGAGGATCTCTGATTAGGGGTTTTAACTTCGAGGCATCTTAGGCTTTCTATATGTGCAACACATTAGTGGAAAATTCCTTCATTCATTTAGGAAGATAAAGAGTTGTAACTTTCATGTTTGGTTGATGTGACATCAATGACTGGCTGGGACTGCCAGCATTCCAAAAAGGATATCGTCCTCATCTGCAGCCACTCAGGGCTGTGGGGTGGAGCCTGCAGCACAAGCTGAGACATTTACAGGTGCATAAGTAGGTAGGGAAGGGCACAGGTGATGCACCTGTCTCAGGAAAGGAGCACCAGCACAGGCGTGTCACAACTCACCAGCTGCCTGTGTTAGAGCATGAGCTCCTTCGATCCAGCAGTGCACTCTCCACCACGCTGCAGCCCACAGTTTCCAAATATTGGACAAGAACCTCCAGAGATGAATATCTACTATGAGAACTTTTTCCACCCACAGAACGTCCCTAGCCCACAGCGACCCAGCACTTTTGAGACAACGGATTACAACGCTACTCCCAATCCATACCTCTGGCTAAATGGACCTTCCATTACCCCACCACCATACCTTCCAGGATCCAATGCCAGTCCCTTCATTCCTCAGTCTTATGGGATGCAGAGGCAGCTCTTGCCTAACATGCACGGCTTGGGAGGATCTGACCTTGGCTGGCTTCCTCTCCCATCCCAAGAAGAGCTTATGAAGTTGGTTAGACCACCTTACTCCTACTCTGCACTTATTGCCATGGCTATCCATGGAGCACCCGAGAAGAGGCTGACTCTCAGTCAGATCTACCAGTATGTGGCTGACAACTTCCCATTTTATAACAAAAGCAAGGCTGGCTGGCAGAACTCCATACGGCACAACTTGTCTCTCAATGACTGCTTCAAGAAGGTGCCCCGAGATGAAGACGATCCAGGTATAGCTTTCTCCCCCTCTACTTTCCCTCTGCCAATTAAACTTGATTAATTTTAAAATGCCTAATACTTTATGATGAGACATACTAACTTAGATACAGGGTATGCAAGTAGTAGCTCTTCTATTGCCATAGAAGGCAGCTATGCATAGTTCAGGTCTGGATCAGTGTTGCTATAAAGTCTCTGCAAGGAAGGGGATTCTTCACTGCTCTAGGTCTTTGAGAGCTGATCAGAGTGTTGAGTATGAGGCTCAGTAAGCACAGGAGCAGTCAAGCTGAGTCACATTCAAAACCCACTTGGCGTAATGCATGTGACTTATGTCAAGCTTAACTGAGAATTAATGGTAAGGGTAAAGCAAATTCAGATTTGTCAGAGCAATCCAGTAGCTCTAGGGATTCATTGATAGTTCTCGAGAGCAGGCTGCTTTTACTTTGTTTCTTTCACACCTCTGCTGTTTCCAACCCCTTGGCTGACGTGCTGTCAGATTGTTCCTTTATTTGTTGTTTCCTATCAATAGCTGCTAAGACCAGCTTGGAACATTTTAAAACCATTGAATTCTGCTGCCCCAGAGGACCAAAAAATCTGATTCTACCTTGTTTGAAACCTCTCCTACCCCAACGAATCTTGGAAGAGCAGCCCTGTATGGGATTTGAATACTCCCTGCTGTAAGTTCAGAGGGCCAGATCTTGTAGTGAAAACCTTCCCTCACCAAGAAAATAGAACCTAGAGATCCTCCCAATGGCTCCACTTGCAGTTTTACCTGTGTGAAGGGTCAGGACTAAAGGACACATCCCAAAACTTTGCATTTCTTTCTGACTTCTGCTTTCCTGTGATTAAAAATTACTTCAGTCCTTTGTTCATTAACTGTTCCATTTTTGTGAAAGGAGAGAGACATTGTAAAACTGTAGATGACTGCTTTTTGGTGCCTGTGTGTGCACTTTTAAGCTAAATATGCACTTCTGTCCCCTTTGACAGGCAAAGGGAATTACTGGACTCTGGACCCAAACTGTGAAAAGATGTTTGACAATGGAAACTTTCGCAGGAAGAGGAAAAGGAAGTCTGATATTGGGGCTAGTGCTACAACCCTTGTGTCTGAGAAATCAGAGGATAGTGCCCTCACTGGCAGCCCCAAAGCTGTAGAGCACCAGGATCTCTTGGAAAACTCATCACCTGGGACTGACAGTTCACCCGAGAAAGGATCTCCACCACCGTCTTCCAGTAGCCCATGCCTCAGTAACTTCCTCTCCAGTATGACTGCCTACGTTAATGGCTCTAACTCAGGGAGCCGCTCAGTTCCTTTAGGACTCAGCTCTGAACCCATAGACAAAATGGGACAGAACATGGCAGGCTTCAATTCCTACTCTCCACTCTCTAATATCCCAAATCATGGTGTGGGAGAGTGGTCCAATTCTATGCCTTCCAGTCACTTGGGCTACAGCAACTCTGTGCTCAACCAGTTTAATACTCACTTTTACAACAGTATCAGTACAAACAACACTGTGTATTCCAGGGAAGGAACAGAGGTTTAAATGAAGGACTCTAAGACACCAAACTAGCTGTTTATAAGAGGAAATTATCTCTGGGCAGATGATTAGTGTTAGCCTGCTGTCCCTGGGACTGCATCCTACCTTCTGACACCCACCAACTTGGTACCCATTATTCTTATTCAAATCACAAGTACTCCACAGTTGGCAGCTCCTCATTAAAAATCAGGGATCATAACAGCAAGAGTAGCAAAGCATTCTCTTGAGACACTGCTTGTATTGCTGCCAGCCATGGTCCTCTACAGACATCCTTGAGAAGTCACTGTTTGCCTTAGGCATGAAGCTTTTTCTGGCATGGTACTAATATTGCTATGCATTTAAAGTGCTAGCAGAAATGTGGTTGTAACTCCACACATCCTCTCTTGCTGAGAGAGGCTGCCAGTACTAGACACACTTAGCAAGTTCTTAGTTGGCCAAAGCTATTCTGAGATGCTGAAGGATCTATGATAGAAACTGCTGCATAGTGAATAGGACCCAGCACTTGAATGGTGAGGGCTGCCTTTGGGCCTCTGTTTTACTGGTGCATACCTTTGCTCAATTTTCATTCCCTTTTGAGCCCAAGGGCAATATCTGTGAAGTCAGCTAGCAGCATTGTGGGCACAACAGTCACTTTCAAACTGAAGGGCAGCTTAGCAAAGTATAATGGAATTGTCTTCTGGTGCAGTTCAATATTAATGTTTTCAATACTAATGACAGGGTCAGTTTAAGGTTTTTTGCTTTACACATGCAAATCTGTTCACATAAGGAAAACAGGATCTGTCCTGAATATACATACACATATATATTTAATACGTGTGTTTTATAGGAAGAAAATACATTTTTTCTCTCTTTACAATTCTACAGGAATCACTTCTGAGTCAAGAATTTGAGGGGTGGGGAGAAGGAAGAAGAAAGAGGAGGCAGACTTAACTGCCTCTAAGTTTCAATTTAAATGCTGGATCTTTCCAAGCACCAGTTGTAGATACTATAAATAGTCAATGTGCTGTATTTTTTTTCCTGTTTTTTAAGTCGTACCTGTTTGTCTTCCTGTAAATATTAGAAGCAATGCTTACTTTTCCTACACTCTACCAAAGCAGAAACAAAATTTCAAAATATGAAGTGTTTTTCAAGCCAAGACTTGAATTGAGTTCCACAGTTATGTAGAGTAACATTCCAAACTGGATAGGCTGCAGCAAGTTTAACTGTTCACACCTGGGCACTGACCAGGCTTCAGGAACTGACAGGAGACGTAATGTATTGTAAGAGATGCCAATTTGTCTGGATTGTTTGTTGTTTTTTATTAACTCTATGTGAGTATGGTTTTGTTATGGGCCATTCCGGAAGCATTTTTAATAAAACATTTGTATAGAAGAGTGTGTACCTATGTGTGTGTTTGCTACTTCTGTCTTTAGATGTCTCCTTAAAAGTTCAACTTGAGCAATTGGCCTGAAGAAATGATTACAGTCACAAGAGGTCAGAGACCAAGATAGAGCAAGCCTAGACAATCACAGTTTGTATGCCTGAGGAATATAATTGCCTGCTGTTATGCAAAATGCTATCACTAAATAAAAACTACCTTTAGAGTGTCCCTGCTGAAGCCAAGTGGTGCCAATCACACACAATTTCAAAGAGCAGACAATATTTTAACAGGCTCTGCATTCTTATTTATTATTTGATACTCTTATCTTTCAACTTTTTCACTGTTGGGGCTGCCCTGGCTGTATCTAGTTTTGTACCCACTACGATCAGTTCTTGTTTGGAAGCTGTGTACCAGCACCATTACCATTGTTGCTAAAGAAAACAAATAAAGTGAACTTCTGGTAGTGTCCTTCTGCCATGACTGTTGGTTTCTCTGAAGTCGGATGGATGTTGAGGCCCGAGCTGGAGCCCCTGTCCTCAGAATTTTACAGTCCTTCCAAGAATTTCAGCCCAGTAGCTGTGCCATAATATGCTGTGCAACTTCACAGCCAGGAGCATTTGTTGTAGAGAGACTTGTTCCCTGACAACACAGGAATGCCTTCAGTCAGTGCTGCTATGACTTGCAATCAGCAGATATACACCAAGTTACCTGGAATACTTTCTGTGGAGTATATAATTCACAAAACTGAAAGAAAGGTAGTGTCTTTAGTGCTGAAATGGAAAACATTTCAGTATGGACTCACAGAGCAGGAACGTGAGGGAAAAACAAGGTGCAAATTATGCTAAGAAGCAAAAAATAACTCTGTTGTCACTCAGTATTTTCTTTGAATCTCCTAGTTTTGAGGAATAATAAAAGGAAATCCATGTAGGTACACAAAATGTTACACTAATGATGAGGATACGATGGAGTTAGTAGTAAGATCTGCTGAATCTCTTTACAGACAGTATACAGGAAATGTAAGTAATGTCCATGGCAATTTATTCTATGATTTGTATTTATTTCAAGAGGCAAGCTTATTGTAGAGCTTTTTACTGGATTAGGCAAAGTAGTCAAAGATAATTCCATGCTGGCATTTACCATGGTAATGGTTTTGCCAAGATTATGAATGCAGGTTTAATATTCACTTTGAAACTGCTGCTTCACTGTTCTGGCTGCCTGAGAACTTTCTCCCCTCCTGCAGGTGATTAGTGCGTTTTGTGTCTTGATAACTCTGCCAGAATAAATGAAGTAATAATTTCTTGCTTTGATTCAGTCAGAGTGAATCACGCTCAAGAAAAATCCTACGAAGACAAGCTAATGTTAACCCAAATAACTTGTGCTGAATCAGTTTTTGAGTGATTATGATGAGAGACTTCAGCGTGCAGATGCATCATACTTCATGGCAGACTCAAGGCTGCAGGACAGAACCTTCCCTGATTCATCTGTGGCAAGTGACAGGCAGCATATGCTGCCCTGTGAAACCATTTTGTAGGAGAGAAGAATTTAGTGTGCCTATTGCAAACTGTGGTTGCTTTCTGTAAATGAGAAACTTCTATACCACACACCCCCAAAAATAAAACATGCTGCAGCCTCTTGATGCAGTGAAGAACACTCTTGCAATGCTCTGTGAACAACGGTGTTGTAAAAATCATATTATTAGCTAGTTTTCCACATGCACTATGGCATTCTTAGTTCTTTGATCAAACATGAAAAAACACTGGGAAAAGAAACAGCAGAACATTATGCAAAATTCTATTAAAAGGCTTTGCAAGTACCCTGGGTTACGTTCATACCAGTCTTATTAAACAAACATCTAAGATGAAGTGGAAGAAGAGTAAAGTTAGACCATGAGGCTTAAAGATTTGTATTTAACATCAATATCTGGAATGCCTGACCTTCCAGATGGTAAACTGATGAGGACTTAAATGCTACGCCTTGTTCAAAGATGACACCAGGAAGCATGGTCTAGGTATCCGTAAAAGAAAATCCCATTCCAGTCCTGCCAGTATTTGCTTCTCCAGTAAACAGCAGTGGGGCCTTTGCCAGATCCATTGTGAATTACAATGTGCCAGCCTTTCTCTCTTGATGGGATTTATTATGAAATCTTTTACTGTTTAGTAGTGTCAATAGTGTCTTTGTCGCTTGATGTGAAAACATTCCCAGGTGAGGGGAATAATGAGATTCTTCCCAGTAGGTTTGCCAATTCATAACACTGCCAGTTCATGGCACTTGACAGCAATCCTTACAATTGTTTCCAAAGGATCTTGGAGTCAGAGTGTTTGTTTGTTTTTTCCCCTAAGTACCCACACCTCAGGATCTGTGAAGTATGAACCAAAAGCCTGCTGTACACTTTTTCTAACCTTTCCCTCCCCAAGCTTTCCCTCCCTTAAGTGCTGACAACTGCAAAAATCTGCTCTGCTGTAGTCCTGGAGATACTGCTGTTAAGTAGATTTCAGTTGGCATTTGCCCTGTGCAAGGCTTTCAGTACCTGGACAGAAGGACACCAGTTTTTCTCATGCTGCAGATCTAGTCATAAGGTGGTAAGGACTTTTATTTATTCAAACAATCCTTCCTGAGTGGGCTTGCATGATTTACCACCTGCTGATATCTTCTGCAAACCAATCTTCAGAATACCCTTCTAAAACTTATTTTTGTGTGACTTGTGTTGTGTGCATAGGAAATCATAGAATCATAGAATAGACCAGACTGGAAGGGGCCTCCAGAGGCTATCTAGTCCGACCCCCACCCCGCAGTCACCAGGGACATCCTCGACTAGACCAGGTTGCCCAGAGCTCTGTTGAGCCTCACCATGACTATCACAAGTGATGGGGCCCCAACCACCTTCCTGAGCAACCTGTTCCAGTGTTCCACCATCCTCACAGTAAAGAACATGTTCCTAATATCCAATATAAATCTGCTCTTTTCTAGTTTGAAGTCATTGTCTATGGTCCTATCACTAGAGGCCTTTGTAAACAGTCTCTCTCCATCCTTCCTGTAGGCCCCATTCAGGAACTGGAAGGTTGCTATTAGGTCTCCTTGTAGCCTTCTCTTCTCCAGGTTGACCAAGCCCAGCTCCCTCAGCCTGCCCTCGTAGCAGAGGTGCACCAAGCCGCTGATCATTTTCGTGGCCCTCCTATGGACCTGCTCCATCAGGTCCACACCCTTCTTATATTGAGAGTTCCAGAGCTGGATGCAGTACTCCAGGTGAGTCTCGCCAGAGTAAAGTGACAGAATGACCTCTCTGGATCTGCTGGCAATGCATCTTGTGTAGAGGTGAAGATTTGTTGGGGCAAACAATTAGTAACACAGAGCAGTAGGGAAACACCAGTGTGCCTTAGAGCTCAGTAGCTGCCCCGTGTGTTGTTTGAACAATGTGTTCTGACATGAGCTATTGTTTGCTAGTTCATGAAAAGTTTTGTGTATGCAAACTCGCATGCAAATCAGGCTTCATTTATGATGCTTTGCTCCAATGAGAGTGGAAGGAAAGCAATCCTCACCGTTTAGCTGCAGCAAGACATTTTCTTATGAATAGGGCAGCTATTAAATAATTTGTGGAAAGAATGCCAAGAATGCAACAAGTTCAAAGAAGGTGGAGGGATATCTTTTTTTTGTCTCATCAGCTGGGAATCTGTTTGTTTAATGCCGATAATGCCATCATCTAACTCAGCTGAAACTCTTCTGCTCACATGACATACCTGCATTTCACCTGAATCCAGGTGGCTGGCTCTTGAATTATAGATATTTTATTTAAAAACAACAACAAAAGTTTAACACAACTCTTGCACAGCAGAAGAAAGGGTGAGGGGTTTGACCACTCTCTGCCATCTTCAGTAAGTCATGGCAGACAGGAGAGGTGCCTGGGGATTGAAGGAGGGCAAACATGACTCCAAAGGCTAAGAAGGAGGACCCAGGTAGCTACAGAACTGTCAGCCTCACCTCCGTCCCTGGAAAGGCAATGGAGAAATTTATCCTTGATCCTGTGCTTAAGCATATCAACAACGGGGTCATTNGTAGGTTTGCCAATTCAACTGCCAGTTCATGGCACTTGACAGCAATCCTTACAATTGTTTCCAAAGGATCTTGGAGTCAGAGTGTTTGTTTGTTTGTTTTTTCCCCTAAGTACCCACACCTCAGGATCTGTGAAGTATGAACCAAAAGCCTGCTGTACACTTTTTCTAACCTTTCCCTCCCCAAGCTTTCCCTCCCTTAAGTGCTGACAACTGCAAAAATCTGCTCTGCTGTAGTCCTGGAGATACTGCTGTCAAGTAGATTTCAGTTGGCATTTGCCCTGTGCAAGGCTTTCAGTACCTGGACAGAAGGACACCAGTTTTTCTCATGCTGCAGATCTAGTCATAAGGTGGTAAGGACTTTTATTTATTCAAACAATCCTTCCTGAGTGGGCTTGCATGATTTACCACCTGCTGATATCTTCTGCAAACCAATCTTCAGAATACCCTTCTAAAACTTATTTTTGTGTGACTTGTGTTGTGTGCATAGGAAATCATAGAATCATAGAATAGACCAGACTGGAAGGGGCCTCCAGAGGCTATCTAGTCCGACCCCCACCCCGCAGTCACCAGGGACATCCTCGACTAGACCAGGTTGCCCAGAGCTCTGTTGAGCCTCACCATGACTATCACAAGTGATGGGGCCCCAACCACCTTCCTGAGCAACCTGTTCCAGTGTTCCACCATCCTCACAGTAAAGAACATGTTCCTAATATCCAATATAAATCTGCTCTTTTCTAGTTTGAAGTCATTGTCTGTGGTCCTATCACTAGAGGCCTTTGTAAACAGTCTCTCTCCATCCTTCCTGTAGGCCCCATTCAGGAACTGGAAGGTTGCTATTAGGTCTCCTTGTAGCCTTCTCTTCTCCAGGTTGACCAAGCCCAGCTCCCTCAGCCTGCCCTCGTAGCAGAGGTGCACCAAGCCGCTGATCATTTTCGTGGCCCTCCTATGGACCTGCTCCATCAGGTCCACACCCTTCTTATATTGAGAGTTCCAGAGCTGGATGCAGTACTCCAGGTGAGTCTCGCCAGAGTAAAGTGACAGAATGACCTCTCTGGATCTGCTGGCAATGCATCTTGTGTAGAGGTGAAGATTTGTTGGGGCAAACAATTAGTAACACAGAGCAGTAGGGAAACACCAGTGTGCCTTAGAGCTCAGTAGCTGCCCCGTGTGTTGTTTGAACAATGTGTTCTGACATGAGCTATTGTTTGCTAGTTCATGAAAAGTTTTGTGTATGCAAACTCGCATGCAAATCAGGCTTCATTTATGATGCTTTGCTCCAATGAGAGTGGAAGGAAAGCAATCCTCACCGTTTAGCTGCAGCAAGACATTTTCTTATGAATAGGGCAGCTATTAAATAATTTGTGGAAAGAATGCCAAGAATGCAACAAGTTCAAAGAAGGTGGAGGGATATCTTTTTTTTGTCTCATCAGCTGGGAATCTGTTTGTTTAATGCCGATAATGCCATCATCTAACTCAGCTGAAACTCTTCTGCTCACATGACATACCTGCATTTCACCTGAATCCAGGTGGCTGGCTCTTGAATTATAGATATTTTATTTAAAAACAACAACAAAAGTTTAACACAACTCTTGCACAGCAGAAGAAAGGGTGAGGGGTTTGACCACTCTCTGCCATCTTCAGTAAGTCATGGCAGACAGGAGAGGTGCCTGGGGATTGAAGGAGGGCAAACATGACTCCAAAGGCTAAGAAGGAGGACCCAGGTAGCTACAGAACTGTCAGCCTCACCTCCGTCCCTGGAAAGGCAATGGAGAAATTTATCCTTGATCCTGTGCTTAAGCATATCAACAACGGGGTCATTAGGAGCAATCAGCATGGTTTTACCAAGAGGAAGTCATTCTTTGACCAACCCGATAGCCTTTAATGAGGGCATAACCAAGTGGATTGATGATGGTAGAGCAGTGGATGTGGTTTATCTTCGTTTCAGTAAAGCATTTGACACAGTCTCCACAGCATCCTCCTGGCTACACTGAGGTAGTATGGTCTGGGTGATCAGATAGTGAGGTGTATTAGGAACTGGTTGAAGGAAAGAAGCCAGAGAGTTGTGGTCAATGGGATGTAGTCTAGTTGGAGGCCTATGAATAGTGGGGTCCTTCAGGGTCAGTACTGGGAGCAGCTCTGTTCAGTATATTCATCAATAACCTGGATGAGTGCACAGAGTGCACTGTCAGCAAGTCTGCTGATGACACCAACCTGGGTGAAGTGGCTGCCACACCAGAAGCCTGTGCTGCCAATCAGCCAGACTTGGACAGGGTGGAGGGTTGGGCAGGGGGAAAGTTAATGAAATTCAACAAGGGCAAGTACAGAGTCTTGCACCTGAGAAAGAACAACCCCAGGGATCAGTATAGGTTGGGGATTGACCTGTTGGAAGGCAGTGAAGGGGAAAAGGATTTGGGGGTCCTAGTTGATGGGAGGTTGACCGCGAGCCACCAGTGTGCTCTTGTGGCCAGGAAGGGCAGTGCCATTCTGGGGTGTGTTAGAAGGGCTGTGGCTAGCAGGTGAGAGAGGTTCTCCTGCCCCTCTGCTCTGCTCTGGTGAGGCCACACCTGAAGTGTGTTCAGTTTTGGGCCCCCAGTTCAAGAGGAACATGGAACTGCTTGAGAGAGTCCAGTGCAGAGCCACAAGGATGATTAACGGAATGGAACATCTCTCTTATGAGGAGAGACTGAGTGAGCTGGGGCTCTGTAGCTTGGAGAAGAGGAGACTAAGAGGTGATCTCATCAATGTTTATAAATATGTGAAGGGTGAGTGCCAGGAGGCTGGAGCCAGGCTCTGCTGGATGATGCCCAATGACAGGACAAGGGGCAATGGGTGGAAGCTGAGGCATAGGAAGTTTCATTTAAACATAAGGAGAAATTTTTTCCCTGTGAGGATGACAGAACCCTGGAACAGGCTGCCCAGGGGTGTTGTGGAGTCACCCTCTCTGGAGATATTCAGAACCCACCTGGACACATTCCTGTGTGATCTGGTATAGGTGATCCTGCTCTAGCAGGAGGGTTGGACTGGATGAGCTTTTGAGGACCCTTCCAGCCCCTTACATTCTATGATTCTATGATATTTACTGAGTCTCCCTGTATGCTTCTTTGTAGGGCACAGTGTGGCCGCAGCTGTAAGGAGAGCATTCTGACACCCTTCCCTGCCCTAGGTCTGCTGCAACTCTGAACAGACAGATTTACCTCAAGTCTGAGGAATTCTACTGGATCTCCTCTTTAATTCTGGCACTGGAAGCAAATATTCCTTGGCAGCATCTCTGGGATGGTCAAATGTCATTAATCTCTGAGCTTGTATGATGATTTCCTTTCTGCAGGGAAATAAGTAACATGTCCACAAAGGTGAGGAGTTTAGGGTCTCTGGGGTTTTGTTTTGGTTTTCATTTTGGTTTTTGTTTGGGGGTTTTATCCCCCCCCCCCTTTTTTTTTTCTCGTTTGTTCAGATGCTATTAGAGAATTTTAATAGAAAATAATTTAACTACAAAAGTCTACAGGATGAGTTAAATTAATGCTAATAAACAGCCCTTATCACAGAGCTTACTTTGAGTTAAATTGGGTAGACCTATTTTAAGTCACCTGCAAGTTTCCCTGTAATAGGTGGTTTCCTATTTTCACATAGAACCTCACTGAAAGCTAATATTGTAAATTTGTGCAACTTTATAGGTTAGTGTTTATGCAAATAAACATGCAAAGAAGCATGGTCTTTTATCCCCTGGCAAGTA
The DNA here is from genome assembly GCA_013399775.1 of Semnornis frantzii. Classification (NCBI taxonomy): domain Eukaryota; kingdom Metazoa; phylum Chordata; class Aves; order Piciformes; family Ramphastidae; genus Semnornis; species Semnornis frantzii. The sequence goes on from VWYK01104673.1 coordinate 16,356, forward strand.
AGGTAGCCCTTAAAAATTGAAAGCTCTCAGAGAACTGTCAGACAGGACTTTTTTTTCCTCTCTATTGAAGTACATTTAACATTCCTTGCCCTGCACAGAAGGGGAAAAATAAGGTCATAGCTGTGGAGAAACCTGTTGATGATAACTGATAATATGAAAATGAAGCAGTCAAGCAGGCTGTGGGTAGCATAGTTCAGGTTTGCTTAAACAAAAGTAAAGTTTGAAATACAGTGATAGAAACATGAAAATTCTGGAACATGAGAGAAACAGAAGCCATTGGTTGTGGTCTGATTAATCCTTTAATGCTGCTGTTATTTCCTGGTTGCCTTGTGGGACAGGTGATGGCCAGAGCGGCCTGGTATCCCAAGTAACTGCTTAGGAGGAGAACAACATCAACAAGCACGACAGAGAAAAGGCTGATCTAAACTCTGCAGTGTGTGCTCAGAGCAGCACTGAGCAAACAAAAGGTCTGCAGCTTGAGAGCTTTCCAAGTTCTTGCTTAAGACCCAGTAGAAGTATTAGCTACCTCCTGTAGTTTGTGCAAGGTTGTGTTATGGTGGTTTCTGCTTGACCTCTAGGGCTTCCTTGGGTGGTTGGGGTACTATTACTGATGGGATCCAACTGTAAAGCTGTCTGCTTTATTACTACATTTTTACAATACATTTAGTGAGAATATTCATCTGCTAACTAGTTTGGATTTGCAGGTTGTACTTGGAAAATATACAAAAGTGTTTGATATTAGGCTTCAGTGCTTCCTTTGCAATAATTTAATGAATATTCTGTTCAAATGGCACTCCGGTGTGTCTCCAGATGGAGTCCTTTGTAGCAACTATGGCACCTAATGGAAGTCACCTTCTTTAGACAACAATACAATAACAAAATTCATTAGTGTGGTGGATTCTGCTTAATAGTGGGTGCATGTTCATTTATACAATGCTATCCCTTTGAAAACTCAGAATTCAGTCATTCATTTGGCCCTTTCAACTTCAGGCTTTGCAGACCAACAATCTGAAAGGAAGAACAAACCTCAATAACTTTTCCAATTACCAAGGCTGTTCTATAAGTCTTGAAGAGATTTCAAAATTGCTATGTCCACTTCTGATGGTGAGACTCAGTCATCCCAAAACAGATCCCTCATGCCCGCTCGTTTACTTTTCTCATTTAAGAAACTTGACCACCTCTTCCCCTTCAATCTGTACAGCAGTGTTGTCACCATGAAAGCTAACGGTCACAGAGAGGACAAGGAGGACACAGCATACCTAGGTTATTATGTGCTTGGGTTAATATTACAACACAATGCAGCTCCCTATATTGCACTCAGAACTATTAGGAGAAGCATCATCATCCTGCTTTGCTCTAGACTACCTGTTCTATTCATGTGATTATATCTTTCAGCATGTAATTATTTCCCTGCTGCAGCCCCTAAAGAACCAATAACTCCTCCTTACCTTTTCTACCAAAAGCAGTGAACACAAGGTTCCAGTGAGCAGAGCTGCTTAAACTGAATTGTAACGGCTCTTCAAAGAATTACAACATCAGAGTTATAATCACAAAGAACACATACCCATTTTAACCTCATTAGACAGATTCTTAGACTCAGCAGAAGCTTCTTTCTCTGTAGCTATCTGCATTGTCACTAGTTAGAAAGCAGTTTTCTAATGCACCAAGACTTGAACAGGACTGATCATTCTGCAGTCCCTCCTGGGTTAGTGCTCATACCCAGATGCACTCTGCACTCGTTATGGTGTAACAGGTGAACCATGCAAGAAAGGTAGGCCTTAACTTCAGGTGTTTCACATCACAGTTGTGAGATAAAAGCAGAAGAGCTGGAGAACAGCTAGAAGTTGGCTAGAAGATTCTTCCCATGTTGATGCTGTGTATTATGAGGAGGCTTTCCAGTGTCTGAGCTGGTGAGTTTGTGACTGCATTAATTTTATTACCGTGCAATTTGTAGCACTTTTGTAACAGAAGATCACTTAAGTAATAAGAAGGCACTTTATATTCAAGCTAAATTGTCTTTTATACCACTGCAGTCAGAAATAGCATATGAAACCTAAGAATCCAAGCAAAGAAAGACATGATCATGCACATTATCACAATTTTCTACATTCTGAGATTATTAAAGCATGCAAAAACAAGAACTCTTATTTATGCATTATTGTTATAATGAAAATATTTCATAAATTTGTAAGGTTGTGTTCTGAAATAATCTACTTTGTTTAGATTGGTTTTGTCAGTTTAATATTGACTCAACAACCTAAAAACATTAAGAAGCTTGTTTGTCGTGGTGCCCAATTTTATTTTTTTGTTCTCTTTCTTTAAATGGATTCTTCAAAAGGTATGTTTGAATTGAAATTAGCATAGGTTTTATTGTAGGCTTTGTAGGAGGCTTTCCTTCTAGAAGAGGAAATACTTTCCTTATCTTCCACTCATAATGATATCCCAGCCCTGTATGCACCGTTCATAAGAAGCAAACAAATGAGAAGGGGTTTCCTAATATCCAGAAAGATGAATCCTTGGATATCAATGCAACTGCAAAACTGGGGACAACATTTGAAAACCACTCAGGAAAAAGAGAAAGAAATAAAACAGTGCAGGAACAATTCTGGTTCTTGCGCAATTTAAGGCTGAAATCAAATGTAAATGTGTCTCATAAACTTGCCTTTCCCCTTTGTCTGCTTTTTGTTCCTGTAGGAATTAAGTTTTCTCAGATTTTGAGCAACTATATCAACAAATTTTATGTTAAAACAGAAATGTTTTTAGTATTCATAAGCAGTTCAATTTTTTTCCATGACTTTTGAGAGCTCTTTCAATATAAGAACTTCCAGTGTAGGATTTACTTAATTCTTTAAAGACTTCAGTAACTGTTACAAAGTGTTAATGTTTTGAATAAGAGAACGCAATCACGTATTTTAGATGTTGTTTCAAGTGTGATGTGACAGCGCTGAAATTGCTCTGTAAAATCCTGGGTGGTTTGAGACCATGTGGAGAAGGATCCATGCAGCAGTAGCAGCTCTTCGTGATGATACACTCTCAATCTGTAGAAGGCAAAAACAATGGGGAGAAATATTTGTGTTAATAGCTACTTAGAGACATTCTTGGGGAAATGACACAACCCAGAAAAGTACAGAATAGAGAAACCCAGAAACAGTCACTCTCATAATCCTGACAGAAAAATGTCAAGTTCATTATACACTGTGGATATATAATAAGGCATTGAATGGAAAATTATGGAAATGAGCATATTATTTTAGTAATTTATGTTTGCATCTTGTGGAAAAATAATCTACTTATTTTTTAATGGCATGTATTATGTTAAACAAAACCCACAAGCTCTCAGTGCTGCTGAGAAGAAAACCAAAGAGTTTTACTCTGGTTTCATCCATAAGTCACAGGTTCCTGCTATATCCAGCTGAAATTGGTAAAAGCGAGATCAGAATCAGGCCCAAAACACAATTCTTGGGGGGCGGGAGAAAAAAATATCATAGATCTATGTTTATAATATTTAGCAATAAAATTTACAGCCCTGTTATCTGCCAGCTATGCAAAACCAAACACTTGTACGGGTGGAGTGTGCCACATGTTTATATGTAAACAATTGGCCTAACCCTGCCGGAGGGCATCGCAGTGTCACAGCACCCAGGAGATCGCTGGGGTTCAGAGGAACCAGCCGGCGCAGGAGAAAGTTAATTTGTCTAAGCTATTTAGAGGCAACACAAGGTGAAGTTCCAGTCAAAGCTAGAGCTCACATACACGAATAGTCTGTTGGCTAGGCATCGAGCGAGCCAGGGGAACTAACAAAGCAGAAATCTGAGCTTGCCTGAATGACCTGCCTGGGAGCTGTGTTTCGGAAGAGCTGCACGACGCTTGCACAGCGTGCTGCAAGTATGTCAGTGCGACGACTTCTACGTACACAGTCCTGAGGTCTCACTATGGTCCTTGGCTCCTTTGCACCATTTTCCAGCATTGAGAAGAGCTCAGGCATGCTGCTCTAGCCTGGGAGATCCTGTCTCTGGGATCTCCCAAACAATACAGGGAGCTGAAGGTCGTAGAAGGTTCTGTACTTCTCATACTTTTCTGAAAAGTGTTTTCAGGTCATTCATTAAATGGGGAAGATAATTTATGCTGCACACAGAATCCTCATACTGCAACTTTAACCATGATAGATAATGCTTTCTATTACCTTTTGCAGTCACAGTTAGTGAGTTTGATAATGAAATTTAAATTAAAGATTTACTGGCAGTGAAGCATGTTTGCTTGTTATGGCTCAACTGGTACAGAGGAAACTGAGTCAGATGAATGTTAGCATTCCTGGAAAGCCAGTTTGCGAAAGCTCGACAGGCTCTGAGCAGACTGAGTTTGTCTTCACTGGAGAGAGTGCTGTCTTTCTGCTGTGGATTTTGAAATTAAAGTTGGTCAGGTGGCAATTTTGCAAGCTGTAAGGAAATGACTGTCACTAGGGGACAGGATGACAACAGAGAACTATGAAGTTGTGTCCTTTCTATAGAGTGTGTTTGCCTCCTCTGCAGAGGAACCTTGCTAAGCCTGGTAAACCTTTTATCAGAAGGTTTTGTGGGGGCTGCAAAAATCTTCTGACTAAAAGCCCTTTTCTTTTTGTGCAAATTAGCTCTTTGGTTGAAATTATCAGACAGGCTGAGGTAATCAAGGCCTTAATCAACTAATAATTTGCTTCATGAGACATCTCAAGCCTATCTTCACTGCTAGATTTCTCTAGGAGTCATGGGAGTCACTTTGTATCTGAAATGTGGTGCCCATGCCAGAAGGTGCATTAGTTTGCTATAATGCAGGAAACATTTTTATTGTTTGGTAAAACCTAAAGGTTTTTTTCAGTTGAGTTTGGGTTTCTTTAGGGTTTGGTTGGTTTTGTTTATTCATTTTATTGGGGGGTGTGGGTTATCCTTATTTTTATTTTTCCCCTCTGTTGTTTTGTGTTTGCTTTTTTTTCAGCTGCTATGGTTGACATCCTAGATATAGCAACATAAAATATGCACAACTGGGGCATAAACAGGTCAGGAATTGTGTTTACCAACAAGTCTGCAAGGCTTATTGTGTAAGGCAGTGGTTTTACTTACAATGAGGTAATGATGTCCGCTGCATAGCGTAGAATTAATTCTTAAATGAAAAGACAAGCATTTTTTTTTTAAACTGTGGTTTTATTTGTAGGATTGCTTTTTTTTCTGCTCTTGCTCAGCATGTGTGGTGATGGTGTGGATTTGCTGTTACCTGTAGCACTGACTTCTTCAAGGCAAATCAAAATTAGCCCAGTGTATGTCCAATTTCCAAAGTATTGATGAATCTCTTACAATATTTTTAGCCCAGCCAGTCTTAGGAACTTATTTTTCTCCACCACCAGAGACAGCATGGAATAGAGGGACAAACCCAGAGTTAAAGTCAAGATGAATTTTACTGCAATCTGGACATGACATACATGTCATCAATTGCTAAACTGAAAGTGGATGCTTTTTCCTAATATGTTCTTCAATTTAGGTAGGGTAGAAGCATGCCTGTCTCTTTGCAGACATTCGAGCTCTGTGTGGGAATGCTGGGGGAAGACATTTTATATAAAATGTAAATAAATCCGCATTTCAGGAAAAACAGTCTGACCTCCAACCGTTTAGTCCTAAAGTGAAGCTGCTGCAAATCAGGCATAACAAGAAAAAAATACTAGTTGGTGACTTTCTCCAGGTCCTTCAGACTGCTGTGCTTTAAACCCAAGTGTCTTGCTTTCATTTTAACTCTCATTTCTCCCTCCTTCAAGAAATAGCTTATGTTCTGTGTTTGAAATTCTACTGCTGATGCTGTCAGCCCTTAAACAAAACACAATTCTCTCCTGAACAAAGGATATTTCACACTTTTTATTCCAAGGATTTAAAATCGTGTTGTTGCACTTCCACACAGAGCCCAGCCAGATACTCAGAAGACAATTTTGCATTATAAAACTGGAACTGTAAGCTAAAACCAAAGCCAAATGCTGAGGTAGTGCTAAAGAACACAGGTGTGACAAAACTAGTGGACACGTGTTTATGAAGTGGACAGCATGATCATAGCAACATAAGACTAAGACTTGAAGTCCATGGGAATTTTTGTAGTTTATCACAGCTTATACCTGTGAGAAACTTTTCACCATCCGTAGGAATAAAATATCTCCTTGGAAAAGGTTGCCTTGTTTGAAGCCTGCTGATCTGGTCTTTGGTTATTGTGTGTTTTGTTGTCAAAAGTATAGGATCTTTTTGCTCAGTAGAAAAGATGAAGATCATATTTGAGGAAACTTTGGATAAACTGAAGAAAGAGCAACTTAGAGTGTACTGTGATCAATCACTGATTTAATAAAACTTGACACAATTCTTTCTGGCTTATGACAGAAAGTACCTGAAGCACAGCAAAGGCTGTAAAGTACACATTTATGTGTGTGTGTGTATACATACATACACACATCTTATTTTTTTTATGAAAGGGAAATCTTTCATAAATCACCCAGCTAAACTGAATTCCAAGGGAAAACCTTTAACCATGGTAGCAAATGTGTTTCTTTCAAATGTCAAGAAACTTTAAAGTGAAAGTTAGAGCTGGTGTGACTTTGGCAGGAGAGAAAGGCAAGCCAAACCAGTCTAACTGCCTTCTTCCTGACAGGGCACTGCTGCCATTGTAACAGAAGGAGCAGTACCCCTCCCATAACTGGATGGCAGTGAGGCTTGGGAGACTATACAAGTAGTGTGGAAGGCAGACTTCAAACCTGGCCAGATGGCAGTGAGGTCAGAGAGTTTCAGATCTATCCTCATGCAGTGTGACACTTGAGCCGCTTTTCTGCAGAGAACAGTGTTAAGAGATGCTGAACTCTCAATATGTGTAATAACACACATCTCTCCTTAAGTATATAAAATTACAAGAATACCAAACTTCTCAGATGTCTAGGAAGGTTCCAATGTCAGTGTCACTGTATTAAAGACAAGTTGGACCAACAGTTGACATGGGTACCGTTAGTCTGGTTTTCTGGTGTCCCCGATGGTGGAGTCTGCTACCTCATATTCTAGACACCAGTGGCCTGAACAGCACAGGAGGCATAAGGCTGTTGAGGAGAACCTCCTTCAGTACAACTGTGCCCTGCTGGGCCCTCTCCCAAAGCTGCCACTGGGCTCAGCCTCTCCAGCTTGGGCCAGCCTGAGGTTGCCCTCTGCCTTCTCTTTCCCACCAGCAGCTTGCACCCCTTGCTGCCCACTTTGCCTGCAGACAGCTCCTGCCAGTGAGCCCTGATGTGCTGCTCCAGTGCTGCAGCAGAAACAGAGCTGGCTCTACCTCTCCCAGCCTAGCTCCGTATTCAATCATAGAATCACCAGGTTGGAAGGGAAAGGTCATCTTGTTTGCTCCTCCTGCAGTCAGCAGGGACACCTTCAACTAGATTGGATTTCTCAGGGCTCCATCAAGTCTGACCTCAAATGTCTACAGGGATGGGGCTTCAACCATATCCCTGGGCAACCTGTTCCAACGTTTCACTACTCTCTTTGCGAAGAACCTTGTCCTAATGTCTAACCTAAACCTACCCTTCCCTAGTTTGCTCTATTGCTCCTCATCCTATGCAGCTGGCCCTGACTTTAACCAGGGTCTTATAGAAGCCTCACAGAGCCCCTGAAACCTCCACTTCCAAGAACACACCTTTTGCATTGAATACCTCAAACAATAGTGTGGTTATTTAACATGGCAGTTCCTGGCTGGAGGGGGAAAAGAGCGAGTTGGAGAGGGGAAAAGAAAAAGATGTTTGTGTCGCTGGCTGGGTAATGAGCGGCACAACACTGGGCAGATTGTTCTGAATATCCCTAAGCTGCCACTTCCTTCTACTGCTACACCTTTGTTGCAGTCATTTCCTCACAGGTAGGGGGAAGCTTCCTCTGGGCACTGTCCTCCCTCCTTTCAGAAAGCCTCTCCACTGGAACTGAAATTCCCACGCTCTCAAGAGGTGAAGTTCAACCGCAGCCAAGCCGTCAGCACCATACCCACCTGACGTGCTTTAGGCTTTAAATTTGTGCTATTTCAACATTACATTGTTCCTCCAAAATTAATGAAATGTTTGAATTGTTGGCTGTTCACTTTTGTTGTGAGTAAAACCTTGTCTTTACTGTAGTGGAGTTGAGTAGTGCTTTTCACATGCAGCTACCACTGTTAAATTCTTCTTAAACAAAAGTGCAGCAGCAGTGTATCTCTGCTTTTTAGAGCTCCTGATTTGGATTTAGATTGAAAATCTTGTGGTGGTACCAATCAGCTTCATAGGCTGCAGGGACAGCTCTCATACTGACAAACCAGAAATAATTGAAGCCACCTTATATAGCAATACAACAGATACAGATGAAGGCTTCTGGCCACTGCCATAAAGGAAAATAAAAAAAAAAAGTTTCTATAAATATATTAATGGCAAAAGAAGTGGCAAGGACAACCTCCACTCGTTAGATGCAGAGGGGTATATAGTAACAGAAGATGAAGAAAAGGCAGAGGTA
>VWYK01104682.1:0-11205 GCA_013399775.1 Semnornis frantzii
GGAACTCCCAAACCATCACTTCTATCTATACTTCCTGAGATACTTGCAGTGCTCTTACGAATCAACTTGGTTACTGTTATTATGGAATGTAACGAAAAACCACAGAAAGAGAATTGAACAAACTCCAAACTGAGAGACCAAGGCTTATTACTTTGGACACAATAATATGCTGAAAAAGTGTGTGGTTTCCAGGTCTAGAGCTAACAGTTTTTTAAAGGTACTGTACTTGTAGAAGAAAGTAAGAATACTTGGGCTGTCTTGTAGAAGATCTTATTCAAAGTAGCTTAGAAATTCTTAATACAGTATTACACTGCATAATGGATAAGCCTTCTGACTGCCATCCACTTAATCTGTAATTACTATATTAGAGGAAACCAGTAGAGACTACATATTACAATTATAGCTGATATACAACTGTCTGGTGGTTCTTAGTAGTCCTCAAAGATCAGAAGTTAAAAAAAAAAAAAAAAAACCAAAAAAAAAACAACACTGCAAAAGAAATATTACAGCACTAAAAATCTGCTATTCAGACTTCTCGCAACTTCAACCTAATTTCAGTCACTGCTCCTGCAGACATCAATGCTGCTGCTTTTCATAGAATCATAGAATCACAGAATCATGGAATCACAGAATCAACCAGGTTGAAAGAGACCTCCAAGATTATCCAGTCCAACCTAACACCCAACCCTAGCCAATCAGTTAGACCATGGCTCTAAGTGCCTCATCCAGTCTTTTCTGGAACACCTCGAGGGATGGAGACTGCACCACCTCCCTGGACACCCCATTCCAATGGCAAATCTCTCTGTTTTCGCATTGAATGGGATTTCTTGAGTCAGAGTAAAACAGCATGCTGTTTAAAAAGGCACACATAACCACCAACTCACCTTCAAACAACTGACAGAAGGCAATTAATAATTACAAGAGGCTTTTGGTATTTACCCACAGAATTATATCTGACAGTACCCAAGGCAGGGTTGCTGTCGGTAGCTGTCAGAGGCTTTAGAGTCTCCCCAGGCTTCTGGGGAAAGGAGGCAGACGATCTCTGACCTGTTCCTGGCTCTCTGGACGATTTGTGTTCTCTCCAGGGCTTCTGTCTGGGTAGAAGGCTTCCAGGTAGAGGTAGATGTCTTACGGTGTCACACCGGCTATGCAGGCCAAATGCGTGGAGGTATCAGAGGCAGCAGGCACAGACACACCTTGGAATGGCAAAGGCCTCTGTGCTCCCTGCTCATCTCCCTTTTATCCAATACAGCCTGAGACTAATGGGCCTTTGGACACAGGATANGAGGCAATGCATCATTCGTTGTCTAGATGGTTAGAAGGTGTGAGTATGTATGTATACAACGGCGGAAAGGTCTCTGTGTGTGGATGTGGGATTAGAATTCTTGGGATCAGCTGTAGAAGGTATCTGCTGTGTTAGTTCTGAACAATGGTCATTAATAAATAAATAAACAACCCACATCTCTCCTGTGGGCTGAGCAGATTTTCTCTGCCACAGAGCTGAGTATCTGTGTATATTCCTGTGATGATTTGGGAGTTACCAGCCCCCCCACTCTATGAAAATCAACCAGACTAGACTCAGCAGGCTGGAAGTTAAGGACTGAAGCTCTGTTTACAGCTCAGTACAATGTACAAGCAGATATATACACAATACACAGGAATATTTACAGAAATATACAAGTTAAAGGGAATACAGAAACACAACTCCCCTCCCAGAAACCAGAGTCCCCAAGAGGGGCTCCCAACCACCCTTCCACCTTCTTTGCACCCCTATACCTTACCCCAAGGTTTGCCTTATGTGCAAGGTGAGCTTGGAGGATCGGCCAGGAGGGGTTAGAAGCAGAGTGATTAGTTAGGTTACACAGGAGAGAGCAGAAGATACAGCAGCTCCCAGAGAGACAGAGACTCTCTACCTTATCTATATTGGTGTTCTTGTTTTTTATACATCTCAACAAGCCTATGAGTGAAGTAGACATCATCACTGTTTGCTTTCCACAGCCTATAATCAAATTTTTTTCATTAAAATTTTCATTTTGTTTCATTAAAATATTCCAATTAGCCTCAAACCAACACAATTCCCTGCACATCCATGCTGTCCTGGTGTGATGGTCCCTTGACCTCCCTCTCAGTAGAATGAAACCTTTTCCTTTTGCTTTAAGACAGATCTCCTTGAAGACCAACCAACTCCCTTGATCCTCCTTGCTCTCTCGTATCACATCCTGCCAAACCAATCCCTGACCAAACTGAAATTGCTGTCTCTTGTCAAGAAAATATATTTTTGGAATGATGACAACAGTGAATTAAAATAGAATTTCATTTTCATATGAAAATAAAAAGGAGTTTATTGTGCAGTGTTCTGCCAGAGTAGATATTTTGAATGCAAATTTGATTTGGCATCTGGGAACACAATTAGAGCAAATAAAAAGGTAACCTTTTAAATTAAGTGTCTCTAAATAAGTATTTAATATCTGTTTTAAAAGATAATGAGAGATGGAGGCAAAAGAATGCATGCACAACATTGAAAATTTAGCTATTCTTCTACTGAGCAATAAACAGGGAGTAAGACAAGAACAAAATCCAGATGTTTTGTCTTTTAATCTGTTTTTTCTCTGTTTTTGGATTTATCATAAAAGTCTGCAAGGACAGGCTTCAAGATAACTTTGTCTTTCATATTTCAGAAAATATGCCAGCAGCAGTCCTCCAGCAATGTGAAATCTTATTCTGTGTATTTCACAGAATTAATAATCTCTTAAGTGTAGTTGAAGACAAAGGTTTCCTTCACAACTCAACAGAGGCAAAAATGTTTGTGTTTTATTATTTTATCCTGAAAACAACTGAAAGGAGCATTTTGCTATAGAAGAGATGATCATTCAGCCTGTTTATAGTGAACTTAATCAATTACAACGTGCTAACTTAATGTTCTGTGTTTCTCTGACCAAAAATATTGTTCTGAATTTTATCACACTGACTGAAACACTGCACTGACTGCACTGGTTTTGCATCAGACAGAATGTAGGATTTACCTCAAATGAGTAAAATAACAGTTGCACAGAATTTTGAGGTTAAGTGAAATTATGTATAAAAGTAGACTAAATACAGAAGGTATGTGCATACATCATAGAATCATAGAATTATAGAATGGTAAGGTTGGAAGGGACCTCAAGGATCATCTAGTTCCAACCCCTGCCATAGGCAAGAACACCTCCCACTAGTACAGCTCACTCAAGGCCTCACTGCAAAGAACTTTCTCCTGACATCCAGTCTAAATCTCTACTCTACCACTTTAAACTCATTGTCCCTTGTCCTGTCATTACAAGACCTTGTCAATAGTCCCTCCCAAGCCTTCCTGTAGGCCCCCTTCAGATATTGGAAGGCTACTCTAAGGTCTCCTTCAAAGTCTTCTCTTCTCCAGGCTGAAGAGCCCCAACTCTGTAGCCTGTCCTCATAGGAGAGCTACTCCACCCCTCTGATCATCTTCGTGNCACACTGCAGGCTCATGTTGAACTTTTCATCAACCCAGACCCCCAGGGCCTTTTCCTCAGGGCTGCTCTCAGCCATTCACCACCCAGCCTGGAGTTGTGCTTGGGATTGTGCCTACCCAGGTGCAGGACCTTACACTTGGCCTTGTTGAATTTCTTAAGGTTGGCTTGATCCCACCTCTCCAGCCTGTCCAGGTCCCTCTGGATGGATCCCTACCCTCTAGCAAGTCGACTGTGCCACACAGTTGGGGGTCATCTGCAAACGTGCTGAGGGTGCACTTAATTCCTCTGTCCATGTCATAACATATTTTCACTCTTGTATTCACAAACAGACATACAATATTCAACAGTATGAATATATACGAATATATGTTAATTTCAGTCCTCTAGATTGTAGCAAAGTACAGTTGCTTATCTTGTTTTTGCAATATACATTTAGAAATTCAAAAGTTGCTTTATTCTTCAACTACAGAATCATACAATAAAATTGAAAAATAAGAGTTGTTTTTGCTTTACACACTAAAATAAGAATTTTTATACTTGTTAATCAATAGTGTTCTGAAATAAACACAAAACAATTAAAACAAAATTATCCGAGCAACTCATTGTTAGTTCCTATTGATTATTATTCTGACTCAAATATTAGCTTTATTAAAGCAATGCTAATTAGTAAACTCATAAAATTTGAATAAAACATTCACTGTACTTAAGGAGAGTTATAGCTGTGTATGCCTCCTGAGAATTCGATTCCATGCGGTTAATATGCAAACAGTTCTGCAAGTATGAGCACAGAATACAGTAGACATCTCGAATAAAACTGCCTGAGGCTTAAATACATGACCACAGTTATTGCCTCCATCCTGCTATTAGTCTTATCTATTCTAAAAAAATAAAATAATAAAAAATATACCCAAAACAGAAACTTCAGTTAAATATGTATTTCTCCTTTTGTAACTATCAGTTGGAGCTCTCCTCTAATTTGTTTGTTTCTTCTTCTGGAAATAGGTATCAGTATGCTTCTGTTAGTTAGAAATGTTAATGAACTAACAACAATGACATTTCTAAGTTTGAATTAGTTTATGTCAGATTTTCTTCTCACAATATCATACTCATAAAATCTTAAAATTCATCACTTGATTATCAGGTAAAGTAAGTGGTCTTTGAGAAGTAAGGTTTTCTCTGCTGGACTTAAATTAGCTCAACTTATTTTCAGTTCAGACAGAAAAGAGATACAAATTAAACTCTTGCAGTTTTTGACAAAGATTATGTTCAAAATGAATATGAGATCATGAAGAAATATATGTAGTTTCTGTGGTGGGGTACACCCAAGTCCCTGCCCCATGGAAGGTTTGAATGGGGTGTGAAACTGTTCTGCTTCCCCCCACCTCTGGTTCCTGGGGTTAGGAATGTGAAGGGAGTAGGTGCCAAGTACCCTACCCCAGGCTGAAAGGAGGAACAGCAAATCGCCCCAGCATATACAAATATGGCAAAGGGACGCATTATCTAGGAAGCACTAGAAGTACTGGAAGTTAAGGAAGCACTAAGAAAAAGGGGCAGAAAAGAGCAGACTTGGAGCAGACTGCTGGAGACTGCCAGCCATGGACTGCCAGCGTCGGTCCAGCCAGCGTCAGACTTGGACTCGGACCTTGACTTGGTCCTTGAGTCGGTCCTTGAGGGGCATCGGTACGAATGGTGTCAAGGAAGCATGGACTCTGCTCTCAACTGTCAGATCCTGCCTGCCTGTGGAAGGGACCTGCCTCTGCCATAATTGTGCGTATGCGGAACAGCCTGAGCTCTACCCTGTGCTGCCCCACGATCTGCACTTCAAGGCACTGCCAGACTGCCGACAAGTAGCCAAGGGACCATCTCCAAATTCCTACTCCACTGCAGTGAGTAGCACAGACGTTCCCTAGGCTCCAGGCTGCCTTGATTTGTAAGTCTGGCAAAGCTATTTTTTATAGCGAACCTTTCCAAGCTTTCTGATTTTCCTGAATTACTAAATTTTCTGTAATAATCCTTGTGAAAGATTTTCCCAAACAAATTTCTGAACCTGAAACTAACCAATTCTATATAAAGTTGTGGGTGGGGCTTTCTGGAAATAAAACAACTGCAGATTTTACAATATCCTGCCTCGTGAAATCCCACAACTGAGTCAGTTTCAAAAACTACTTTTTAAGCTTTGATAAGAGCAATCTCTTTTGATAACATCAATTTTTAATTTAACTCTCAGACCTGTTACACCTATTTGTTAAATCATGAGTTTTCTGAGTCGCTCTTGCTCTCTGCTAGTCTTTAGGACAGGCGATACAACTCATTAGCTATCCAGAACAGTAGGGGCTTACTAGCCAAGTGAATTGACCAGTGTGATCATAAGTGCTGGTTTCTTCTTAACAATTATGTACAGTGAACAGATGTGGAACATAAGGGAATAATAAGTAATGATAATAATTTCTAATAATGCTCATACAGAGGAAGCCTGCTAATTATCATTTACATATGTGTGCTGGTTTGAGCTAATTGGAATATTTCAATAGAAAAAATTATACTATAAGCTGTGAAGGTAAACAATGGTGATGTCTACTTCACTCATAGGCTTGCTGAGATGTTTAGGAATAAGGAACCCAACACAAAGAAGATAAGAGAGTGTCTCGAGCTGGCAGTCTGTGTCACGGGGCATAGCGTCTTGGGCTAGCAGCTCTGTCTGTTCCTCTCTGCTGAATAATTCCATTAACTGCTTTTTCTTCTAATCCCCCCTCTGGCTGATCCTCCAAACTCACCTTGCACATAAAGCAAACTTTGGGGTAAGGTATAGGGGTGGGGAGAAGGTGGAAGGGTGGTTGGGAGCCCTCCTGGGGTCTCTGATTTCTGGGAGGGGAGTTGTGTTTCTGTATTACCTTTCTCTTGTATATTTCTGTAAATATTCCTGTATATTGTGTATATATCTGCTTGTATATTGTACTGAGCTGTAACTAGAGCTTCAGTCCTTAACTTCCAGCCAGCTGAGTTCTAGTCTGGGTCATTTTACAAGTGTGGGAGGGCCGGGAAATCCCAAACCATCACAATATGTAAGTAAACTCAATGAACAATCAGTTATTATAAGAAGGGCAGCAGCAATGAATATGGTAAACTCCATGAAAGATTAAGAAATGTAAGAATCTAATGACATAATAACATGATCCAAGAACCTTACAAGCTTTTTTTGTTTGTTTTGGTTTTGTTTTTTTTCTGGCTTCAAGATGTCTGGATCTAATTTAAACCATGATGACTAGAATGTGCCATTGCTGTCTAAGTAAGTGGAATTCCTTTCAGATATCAGAGACTAAAATGGGTAATGAAACAATCTTGGACATACTGATACAATAAACAGACCCAGAGGTAACCTGTGCACTTGAACCCCAAATCCCTCATGGCTGAGTGACAAACCACATGTGCTTCTGGAGTACTGTGTGGAGTTCTGGAACCCCCAGCACAGGAAGGAAATGGAACTGTTGGAGTGGGTCCAGAGGAGGGCCACAAAGATGCTCAGAGGGCTGCAGCAGCTCTGCTACGAGGACAGGGTGAGAGAGTTGGGACTCTCCAGTCTGGAGAAGAGAAGGCTTCCAGGAGACCTTATAGTAACCTTCCAGTATCTGAAGGGGCCTACAGGAAGGCTGGGGAGGGACTATTAACAAGGTCTTGCAATGACAGGACAAGGGGCAATGGGTTTAAACTGGCAGAGGGAATATTTAGACTGGATGTTAGGAGGAAGTTCTTTCCAGTGAGGGTGGTGAGACACTGGCACAGGTTGCCCAGGGAGGTTGTGACTGCTCCCTCCCTGGAGGTGTTCAAGGTCAGGTTGGACGAGGCCTTGAGTGAGCTGTACTAGTGGGAGGTGTCCCTGCCTATGGCAGGGGTTTGGAACTAGATGATCCTTGAGGTCCCTTCCAACCTCACCATTCTATGATTCTATGTGTATGTCCTTTGCTGCTGCTTTTATGCTTCTAATCGGTTTTACCTGCGGCAAGAGCAAGACTGATACCCACATAATAAATAAAAGAAGATGCAGAAAAAATACTGTTTTATTGAAACTGGAGCAATAGTTTTATGAACAATCAATTTCTATGTTAATATCATGTAAGAGGGAAAAAAAGTGTATATTATGTATTTATGGTAGAATGTAATAAAACCAGCCCAAATCAAGGAATGAGGAGCTGTTTCTCTCTCTCTTTAGGAAAAAAAGAATTATGAAAGCCTCTTAGATCTCTTGTAGAAACAACACAAACTAAACAATATGACTGACCATCTAGATGCAACCTCCAAACATTGTGAAAAAACCATGTGCCCATATAATTCCAGCCAAAACAATTTCCTCCTTATCCAATTTTAGAGGGTAGAGATTGCACTAATAAATCAGAGATGTGGCAAGAATTCGAAGTGGTGACTGAAACAGGGGGCCAACTTGTGTGGATATTTTTCTCTGACTCCCAAAGACTATGCCACAAAATATTTTGAGTTCTTATTTATTTGCTTTATCTGTTGTGTTCTGTTGGGAATAGCTCCATAGTAGGTACGTACAGATGTATGTGTACCATCACTGATCTGACTGAGGTAATGAGAGAGTCCATTTGTCTACAAGGAAAGATTATTTATTAGAATGAAACAGTTTACTACCCTGAAACAATAAACTTCAATATGAAAAGGAACAAGAAAACGCCTTCCTCCTCATTTTTCCCTTACAGATTAATAACAACTACAAACCTGCATTTCCTCTGCTGTTCAAACAACTTTAATGAAAAATGCAAGAGCAAAGAGATATCTTCTAAGGTAGTGTTATTCTGATAGAAAGGTACAAGGTGTTTCTATATTATCCTTACATTTTTTCACCTTATATTTTTTGTCCCCATGCTATTTTCATTTTAAAGATACTCTTGACTCTTTTATTTATCTTTTATTGAGATAAGACTTAATATCTCTTATTGAGATAAGAGAATTCCCTGTTAAAATTTCCAAAAGGTTAGTTAGGTTTTCAGTTGTTAGTTTATCATATTTAGAATATTTATTCTAAAAGAAAAAAAAAAAACAAAACAAAAACTCTCTGTGAGAAAAATATCTTAGTATACCCAGAATTTACTCTGACTTCAGGCTGCTAAATGCAAAGAAAAATGTCTAAAATCTTAGTTTTTGGCTTTGTTATCTGGCCTCACTGCGTTTTCTCCAGGCTCAGAGACCTAGCATATGGAACTAAGCAAATGACAAACTTGTTTAATGTCCATGTTTAAATCTTCCTGCAGATAATACAGATTTTAATGAAAACCCTACTGACTATCTCAGCGGAACATTGAGTCAGTGCTTATGGACATCTAAACAGGAACCACAGAGTCTTTTATATGTGGTTGCATGTGTGTTAATATTACTAAAGATATTTGTAGCTTTAGTCTGCCTCTTTTGCTTGCAACCTAAATATCCTGAAGTTTTGTGGCAGCATTTAGGTCAAGTGTTCTTATACTTACTACTTTGTTTTGGTGCATTTTTAAGCACTGTTATTAGATCTTGGCAATGGCAGGACAAAACTGGCAGAGGGGAGGTTTAAACTGGATGTTAGGAAGAAGTTCTTTCCAGTGAGGGTGGTGAGACACTGACACAGGTTGCCCAGGGAGGTTGTGGCTGCTCCCTCCCTGCAGGTATCCAAGACCAGGTTGAAGGAGGCCTTGAGTGACCTGTACTAGTGGGAGGTGTTCCTGCCTATGGAAGGGGGTTGGAACTAGATGATCCTTGAGGTCCCTTCCAATCTTACCATTCTATGATTCTGCAATTCTGTGATCTGTGTTCCCAGACAATTATTTTTAATTTCCTCCTTTTTTTTTATTTTATTTTTTTTTTTAAATTGGACATCATCCCGTTTCCCTTCTATTTCTTAATATTGTGTATTGTAGTTTGTAATTCTGTACTAAGGTTTCCCTCATCTTTGCCCATGGCTTCCAGACTGTTTGTCGTGGTAGGCCTAAACAGGCCAAGTGGGCTTGTACATGTCCTGGCTTGCCCAGGCATGTTCCCCTGCTCCCCCTCCCTCTGTGCTGGNAGCCTCTAGAAGCTTTCAGCCCAGCAGCAGCCCCACCATGTGCTTTGGGTATTGTCCCATAATATTTTGTGAGTAAATACTTCAAGCCTCTTGTAATCATTGATTGCCTTCTGCCATAAGCAGAAAGGAGCTTCCTGTGTCCATCCAGTGGCTAAGCAGGATAACTAACTGCAAGCGGTGTAAGTGACCACTCAGACCTTCTCTTCCAATAGAAATGTTTGCTTATGCTGGTTGCCTTTAAAGTGTTCCAGTTTTGCCTGATCCCTGTATGTATAAATTTCTAAACCGTGCATTTTTGAACCTTGTATATAAGTTTTGTGGTGAGATTTGATGTTAATAAACAGTTTTCATAGTTATTAACAATGTCTGCCTGGACATCAAAATTAATATAATTATTATTTTTTAATCCATTTCATTTACACTTGTGAATCCACATTATAAGATAAATATGTTGCAAGGGAATAACATTTCTATATCCAACAAATATTACTCAAACAGCAGAAATGCACAGGTCTTAGCAGACGGTATGCAATCCTTATGCCTAATTAAGTTTATTCAATCAGTGTAAATAGTGTCATCGAATACAACCTCCAACAGGTACTTTGAGAGTGTATCAATGAAAAGTGTAGTTCCTCTGGAGAAAAAAAAAAAAAAAAAAAAAGGTATAGGCGTGGTTGTTAACCACATTGGATCATGAGATTCTCCTGCTGCACTGTAGAGGACACTCAGGAGAGGGCACTCAACTGGGGACCCACATATGTTCTTTTCATTATCTAATTCCCTTTTCTCCTCTCACTCCATCTCTCTTTGTCCTTATTTCTTTCCCTAGAGTAACCTTGAAGGCAATGTATGCCATTAGCTTCAGACCTGAGAATAAAGCTTTGTGCATGCCACCTCATTTCACAATTTTGTGAAGCATTATGAAACTTCCACATCAGCTGGGTATTTAAATAGTGTTTTATTAAAAATGACTCATTTATTAGGTTGTGCAAGTGATGGAAAATATATTTTTTTTTTCAATTTTCCAACTAAATAAATGTGTTTAGGATTAATATGAAAGTCATTTGTTTGCATCACTGTTCAGTCAGTGAGCATTCAGCATAAAAGCACGACAAGGATACATGACATTTATTTATGAGTCTATGTCTGAACCATGTATATCCCATACAACAATAAATGGTGCTCACTTGAGCTGTGGATCACTCCTTCATAAAATCATCACTCGACATTACATTAATTAATCTGTGCCTGGAAATGTCATAACTGAAATCCTAAGTGAAAGATTTTATTTGTATTCTTAATGGTTCTACAAATGTGACTGCTGAACTTACATCACTGTGATGTTTGACTCAGAGATCATGCAACCCAAAGCATTTCTGAGTAGAGTACACAGATGTCTGTTCTGTGGAGGAAGTCTTCAGCTTTTGATGGTTTTTTTTTTCCCTTTTGAATAAAAGCTTTGTAATCTGGCCTTTGTGTTCTGTCTTTTAGTAAACAATGACAGTAAAACCTACTGATTTCTATTATTAAAAGAAGCTAGGAAGATTAGAAGCAGTCTTTTATTCCCTTTCTTTTGGAATAATTTTCAAGGCAGGATTCATTTGGTGTCAAAATGCTCTGGAAAACCAAAACACATCTAAAGTAAATAGGGTATTTTATATATATATA
>VWYK01104687.1:7873-61805 GCA_013399775.1 Semnornis frantzii
GCCCCCGCGCGGCGGCGGCCCCCCCCCAGCCAATGGCAGCTCGCTCCGCTAACCCCGCAGGCGGGACCCACCCGCCTTACCCGCTCGGATAGGTTGATCTGCGAGTCCATCTGTGCGCGGGGCGGGCTCTCCGGCGAGGCAGTGACCAATGGGAAGCGGTTCCGCCCCTGGCCGCCGCCAGCGCCGCGGAGCGGGCCGGGCCCGGCGCGNCCCCACGGGCCGGAGCGGGACTGGGCCCCTCGCCCGCATGGGGCATGGCAGCTCGGAGAGGGGCTGCACCTACAGGGACGAGCCCCGTGAGACCCTCACACACAGACACGGGTCCAAGTCCATGGGGCCCTGGGCGAGGCCCGCAGCCTGAAGGAGGATGGCCCGGGCGGGTCCCTTGAGCTCACAAGGCCCTACCCTGTTTATGGGCCCCTGGCTCTCGGTAGACATCCTCAGATGCTCCCAGATCTGGGCTCTGGCAGACCAAAGGAGGCAGCAGATTCGTTCCTTTTTCTCCCGCGTCCTGACAAATTGGGGAAGTGTTTTTGGATGTTGGTAGAAGTGACTTTCTCCGAGGGCTTTACTTCCTCCAAGGGCTTTGTCCACTGACCACTTGTAGGTGGCAGAGTTGCCAAGAGCCCCACATAGACTCTTGGTGAGTAGCCTGGGCCAAAGCACGGCCGCACCACCAGCACCTCAAGACAGAGGTTTCCTCGGCGCCGCTCATCCCCTGGTTTTCCACCTTCAAAGCCAATCATTTAAGAACCATTTCCAAGAGGGAAAACAAACATCCTGGAGCAGCGAACCACACACAGTGTCTGGCTCAGTGGGAGCCGAGATCAGCCCAGGTCACCGGGAACAAGATAAGCCTCACAGATACCAGTCTCACACCTGGAAAAGCGTTTCCTTTTCAGCACTGCTTTGCATCTGGTGTCTCAACACAGGCAGCTTTGATGGGTGGCCCTGTGCTGCTGCCTGAACCTGCTGGTCACAGCCAGCACAAGCACTGGCTGTTGGTATTCTGGGCTAGCTGCTGATTTAAGACCTAGGTGTTGCTGCTTTCTATATCTGGAGCTGCTCAGAGCCAGTACTTAGCGTGACTGTGCCTGCTGCCTTTAGAAGTGTGAGCAAAGCTTCCACAGCTCACACCAAGTCAGTGTGCCAGTGCAGATGGATCAGCTCCTGCCTTAGGAAACAGTCTCATTTTGTGTCCCAGAGGTCCTGCCTGCAGCCTTCCAGGTCTCACATGTTTCTGTCTATTCCTCCAGCAGCCACACACCATACTAATGGATGAGTTTAACATCTCACTAGAATACTTGACCTCTGTAGGCTCCAGTAGCCTCAGATGGAAACCTGGATTCTTCAGGTTGAGAGTGGAAAGAAACTGAATTATCCCTTCATAGGTCACTGTACCAAGAGCTACTCATTTCCCCTGCCTGCAGGAACCTTAAGATCTGAACTTCACATCTTTTTGTCTCATCTTTGCAGCTCCCTGGCAATTGGAACTACAACTGGATACAGGCTTTTCTCCTTAAGTTCTGTGGAGCAACTGGACCAGGTCCATGAAAGCAGTAAGTCTCCTGTTTGACCATGGTGGAATATTGACCAATAGACTTGACCTGTGGTGCTGCCCTGCAGTCTGCCTCAAGGGGCTGGTTCTGCTGCCAGCTGTTGCAGAGCTAGCATCTGTTTCTGCTGTGCCCATTGCAGGAGAGGAACAGCTTTGGTTATTGCCCTGTGCATAGCAACCTTTAGGGAGAGCTACAGCCCTGGAGAAGCCTCTGAACAGTCAGCAGCACTTTAACAAAGGCTAAGGACTCCCACTAGCTCAGAGTCCACCTTCTTTTTCTCTGCTCTCAATCTGACAGCAGCACTTTGTCCTGCAAACCAGCACTAAGGTAGTTTGCCATGAGCATGCTTCAGATAGACAGAAAGCTGCAGACTCCCAGCACAGATGCTGGAGTGCTTGCAAGCTTTTAGTCCAATATGGTATTTACAAGCAAGATGTTTTTAACAGGTTTTCCATGTAAGAAGGTCATTCACAGCAGGCTCTCAGCTATTAGCTGTGCTCAGAGCAGCATGCAATGCGCTTTACAGCCCACAACAAGTCAGGCCTTGTGGAGCACATACTCCAGTCTGGTTCAGGCCACTGCCAGGAGTTTTTCAGCTGAGATACACCTCACAGCTGTGATATGCTAGTGTCTCTCCACTGGCTGTAGAAGGAGACTCAAGAATCAGACACAGCTGCATCATCTGGCACAAAGTCCAGGCTGCTTTCCTCTTTGTCTTACAGAGGAGCTGAGCTGCTATCCAGCAGCAAGCCATAGCCTTAGGTCAGAAGTATTTAGGAGTTTGGATTGCCCCTGGAGTCAGGACAAAGAAAAAAAGCTCCTTGCTGGTCACATACTCAAGCTGATGAGCTGAGACATGAGCAATCCTTGTATCTGCAGCACAGCCCAAGCACTGAGCACCATTCAGGACTACCTACATTAGAAGTCATAGTCTCTAATTACTTAAGTAGACATCCACTAGCACCCTTTGAATGGTGCCTTCTCAGCACAACAGAAGGCTCTACAAACATCCCAGACTTGGTCTCTGCAAGACACACTGAGCTGCTGTTCACCACAGCCACACTAAAGCTCTCTAGAGACCACAGCCCCAGTGACAGAGAAGTTTAAACATGCCAGCCTCCCCTAAGGAGGGAGAAATCAGACACCATGCTGGAGAAACAGTCAGTTCCATACTCACTCATACATGTTCACTCCCTCCAGGAAAGTCCCTGACCAAGCTGGGTGAGCTCCTCCTTATAGCCCCTTCCCAAGGATTAGCTTCAGCTGGAAGGGCACAACAGCCTTAAATTCTGCCTTCAGGGGAAGGTGCATTAACCCCTTCCTGCTCTGCCCTAAATGCTTTGTGCCAGGTCTGAGAAGTGTTTGATAAAAGCAGATGTTCAATACCTTAGTGCTGAGCTGACAACCTGACTCCATTCCCTCTGGCTGAGTCTTGTTGCTGCAATCAGAGCAGCCATAACCAAGCTGAAGCCTCTGCCTTGCTTCCCTTCTGTGCCCAGATGAAATCCCAGATGTTTACATCGTAGAGCGTCTGTTCTCCAGCAGCCTTGTGGTTGTGGTCAGTCATGCCAAGCCACAGCAAATGAATGTCTACCACTTCAAGAAGGGGACAGAGATCTGCAACTACAGCTATTCCAGTAACATTCTGTCCATCCGGCTGAACCGTCAGGTGAGAGGCTGGAGAAGAGCTTAGCCAGAGCTGTCCCTCTCTGTTGCTTTGCTGGGGGTGGCTTTCCAGCTGGGTCCCCTCTGCCAAAGCAACAGCAGCCTGGGTGGGTTTGCAGAGAGACTCTGAAGTGGGCCTGGAGGGGTCAGTACCTGTCCTCTCCTACCAGCTCCGTGTCAGGCTCGGTGACCTCTGGCAGGGGAGCAGGGTGGTTGTGGATATCATCCACAAGTGTTTACTTCAGGAAAATGAAGCTGAGTCCTTGTTTTTGCAGCAGTTACACAAAGGCTTTTTGTTGGCTTCCTTCTTGCCTATTCAGCAGGCAGCTCTGCCAAAAAACCACCTTTTCATCTTCCTTCCTCCCTTGGGTTCCACATCCTGACTTCAGGCCCACCTCTGCCATCTTGGTTGCAAATGACCCCTTCAAAGTTGGTAACAAACCCCAGGAGTCATCTGAACTCTGTGGATGAGGCAAAAAGCTGCTTCTCAAGTACTGCTAGCAACCTTAATTTATTTCTGAAGGTACAGAGAACATTCAGACTACTTAAAAGAAAGCTTTTAGAGTGTTATTCTCTGAACTGACACAGCCTCATGCAGCCCTCAGGTTTTGGAGGATTTTAAGTCATCTTTTTTGTCCATAATTATTTTCCAAGTGTGTGCCATAAGGAGCAGAGCACATTTTACAATCAAGAAATGAGCAGTCTGTGTAATTGTATATAATCAGCCTCTCCTCACTTAGCAACAGCAAGTCCTGCAGTAAGGCTCTCCCATAAGGAAACTCTGGGTTGAGTTTCCAGTAAAGCTGTGTTTGACCAGAAGTTCCTCTACTACAATTAAATCTCTCCAAAACTGGCTTTGTTTTTCACTTAAACTTACAATGGAGCTGGCAAAATAAGAATTTCTTTTGATCTGCAGATAGATTCATGAGTATAAAAATAAACTGGAAGGTTCTGCTTAGCAGGAGATTAGTGTGAGAATAAAATGAATTCAGGCTTTTCCTCATGTGCTGCTCTGCAGAGTGCCTGAAGTTGATGCCTGGCCTGGCACCTGTGTTCCTTGGCTGCTTTGTGAGCTTGAGTTGAGCTCCTGGGCTGAGCTCATCCTCTGGCTGTAAAACAAACACACCTGGATTGGTCCTGCAGATACTTGGGTAGATAGAAGAGGAATCACTGTTTCAGTCTCCATTCAGGGTTTAAACTGGTGGCAGTCAGATGCTGTGACACCTGAAACCCTTCCCTGGGCATCTGTGTGGAAGTTAAACTTGACTGAAAGTCCACAGAAGGCCACATCCATGGTGGCAAATAAAACAGGAGCAGGTCTCAAACAAAGGCTGTGTGTTTTGATTTGATCTCTTTGAAGAAGTCCTCCTTGTGCAAACAAGGCCCTCTGTTGTTGTTGATCCCTGGGAATTCTTTGTTCCAAGCTCCATCATAGCTCTGAAGTGTGTTCAGGCAGATGATTTGTCTCCAAGTTCTCCCATAACCTCCCTGGGTCTTCCCTCACTGCTGAAACCCTGCTGAGCTCTTTGGAGGGGTTTGAAACCTTTCTCTGGCTGTGTGTGCCCAGCACATTGAAGCCCTCAGCACACAGCTCTGGTACCTAACCTGACACCTTCCTTCTGAAGTACTCAAGGAGAACACTGGGGAGCAGTAACATTTTGTAGATACAGTGCAGCAATCACAGCACCAGGACCTTCTCTGAGGCTCAGTCTGCAAGCACAGTGAGTCCAGTTCTGGTGACCCCAGTGTAAGAAGGACACAGAACTGTTGGAGTGAGTCCACAGGAGGGGCACAAAGATGATCCAAGGGCTGGAGAACCTCTGCTATGAGGACAGGTTGAGGGTGTTGGAGTTTCTCAGCCTAGAGAAGAGAAGACTTCAGGGAGACCTTAGAGCTGCTTTCCAGTACCTGAAGGGATCCTCAGTACCTGAAGGCATCCTACAGGAAGGCTGCAGAGGGACTTTTCCTAAGGATGTCAGGAGACAGGACAAGGGGGAATGGTTTGAAGCTGAGAGACAGCAGGGTTAGACCGGAGCTTAGGAGGAAGCTCTTCAGTATGAGGGCAGTGAGACTGGAACAAGTTGCCTGGGGAGGTTGTGGATGCCTCCTCCCTGGGGGTGTTTCAGGCCAGGTTGGATGAGGCCTTGAGCAGCCAAGTCTAGTTGAGAGGCAACCCTGCCCATGGTTGGAATAAATGATCTCTGAGGTCCCTTTCAACCTAAGCCATTCTCTGATAAATCCCATTCCTCATCTCAGCAGGATTTGCACTGTCATTAGCATGGGCTACAGAGCTGTGTGGAGGACAGGAGGCAGAGAACCAGCCTTGTCCCAACGCATGGGGAGCTTGTTCAGGCCTCCTTTGCCTGTTCATCTCCAACTTCATCACTTGGCTGGATTTTGTCCCTGTTGGTGCCAACATCTCTCGTTGCTGCTTTGCCATCATCTGGAAACCTCCCTTCACCTGTACATCAATAGCTGCAGTTCTGGGAAAGCCACGTGGTGGCTTTGCCAAAATCAGCTGTATAAATATTACTGTGATGGTCTCTGCAATTGATGGTTGTTGGTGCAGAAAAGGCAAAGTCTTCCTGGAAATGCAGAATGGCTCTGACACAGCCCCAGATGCTGTGGTTAGCAGGAATAGAAGTGGGAAAGAGTTTGATCCGAGAGCGATGGTGGAGCAGGGCAAAGATTTTCTAATGTGGGTGTTTGAAGTTAGTGACTAAGCTCCACATTTAGATACTAAATAAGTGGCCTCAATTCTAAAGAGGTGGAGGTTTCCTGTACATGGATTTGGGTGCTCCAGCTTGAGGAGCCTGGATGGAGGCTGGCCTTAGATTTTTGTTGGGAGCTTTTCAGCACTTTTTTGGAAGGGTTTTCTAAGTCCAGCAAGCATTAGTGCCAAGTGGAAGCCATGCACTTGCTGGGCTTAGAAAGCACACCCCTTCAGAAGATCCAAAGCCTGGTCCCAAAAAAAAAAGAAAGCAAGAAAAGCCTCTGTGGTGACACATCTGGACCAAGCTGGGACCCAAAGCTGCGTGGTCACGGAGATGGTGGCCCCATGCTAAGGTTGCAGCACCGAGCTTCCTTTTTCCTTTCTGCCTTTTCTTCCCATTGCTCAGCAGCTCCTGTCTTGGCTGGCTGGGTGGGTGGATGTTCCTGACATGTTCAGTAGATGAGGTGCAAGCACATGAACTTGCGAAGACCCAACCCATCTACCAAGGTGGTGTAAGTGTGACTGAAGAAATGTTTCCCAGCCCAGTTCTACGCAGCTCCGCAGGGCGCACAGAGCAGAGTCTTGCCTGCCGATGGCCAGTGGGGAAAGAAACTTTGGCTTGCCCAACAGATGGATCAGGTTTAGCAGCAGTGGGAGGACCACCACCTAAATGTTCACTTCCAAGGCAGGAAAAAGTCAAGATGTGAGGCACGAAGTCCCATCTGTGGGCATACTGGCAGGCAGGATTGGCAGCCAGGTCTTTGTGATCAAAAAGTAATTGCTATGAAAAGAACTGCGAAGGAGAGTCAAGGTGGGGGTAGCTGTAAGCAAGGCATCATGGTAGGGTAAAACCCTGCTGTGTCTTCCTGTTCCTGGGGTTTTAGATGTGGAAGAGCAGCTCTCCAGATGAACAGAGAAATCATGATGCTGTAGCTGTTTTGTCAAGCAAGAGCAGGTGCAGGCAGCTCTCAAAACCCAAACGCTGTCCAGTGAGGGAGGATGGAGAAGCAGAAGAGGTCATGTTTGTGTTACATTGTGGTGTGTGAGAAATTCCTCTTGGGTTCTTCTGACTGAAGAGTTGGGCGTCTGAGCTGTGGGAGCAGCAGACAGAAGCACCATGCCCATGCTGGTGAGGTTCTGTGCATGTTCCTTGTGTCCTTACAGAGGCTGGTTGTATGCCTGGAGGAGTCGATTTACATCCACAACATTAAGGACATGAAGCTTTTGAAGACTATCATGGACACACCTCCAAATACAACAGGTAAGTACAGAAAAACTCTGCAACAGGGAGGGATCAGCTCTGCAGGAGCTCTGTAGAGCCACAAGACTCATGATAGAATTTAAACCAGCCTGTGGTTTGTGTCTCCTAACTCAGCCAGACTCTTCTCAGTGGTCCCCAGTGACAGGACAAGAGGTAATGGGCATAAGCTTGAACATAGAAGTTCCATCTAAACTTCTTTACTTGAGGATGGCAGAGCACTGGAACAGGCTGCCCAGAGAAGTGGTGGAGTCTTTGTTGCCCTTCTCTGGACATGCTCCAGCACCTGAATGGCCTTGTGGTAGTGAGGGGCCCAAAACTGACTGCAGGGTTCGAGGTGCAGCCTCACCATTGCCCAGTACAGGGAGACAATCCTCACCCTGGTCCTGCTGGCCACGCTGTTGCTGACACAGGCCAGATGCTGTTGGTCTTCTTGGCCACTTGGGCACATGCTGGCTCATCTTCAGCCAGCTGTTGACCAGCACCTTCAGGTCCTTTTCCACTAGGCAGCTTCCCAGCAACTGTGCCCCAAGCCTGGAGTGTTCATGGGGCCGTTGTGATCCAAACGCAGGAGGCAGCATTTGACCTTGTTAAACCTCATACCACTGACCTCTGCCCATCACCCCAGTCTGTCCAGCTCCCTTTGCAGAGCTTGTGGACATCTCCCAAAGTGATCATCCCTGTGAAGCTCACCCAGGACAGAAAGCAGCCAGGCACAGCACTAACTCCCTGCCGGGGAGTTCCCGGGAGCCCGGGCTGCCACCCGATACTATTCCATGTAGACTGCAAAGCCCAGTGGCAGGGCAGGTGGCTGCAGAGCAGATCCTGGCAGTGCAGCCTGGGGTGAATCCAGCTTTCCTGCTCGTGGCAGAGCAGCTATTTTTAGCCAGTGAGAGGGAGGCTTGGCCAGGTGCCCGCGGCAGCGCTGCCGTGCCCTGCTCTGATACCCGGGCTGGGCTGCGGCATCGCTTCATGGCTGGTTGCTTGGGAAGCTGCTGGTGTGCTCATGCATGGCTTCTAAGGCTTTCAAGGGACACTCTTCTGGTGGCTCCCCTGACCTACTTCAGGTCTCAACAGATGGCCTCTCCATGTGGATTAAACACACTGAATACTGCAAATATAATTAAAGTTTAAAACCTTCCCGAGCAAGCCCAGCAGCAGCAGGAAGGGCCAGGGGTAGCCAGGACT
This sequence comes from Semnornis frantzii, assembly GCA_013399775.1. Classification (NCBI taxonomy): domain Eukaryota; kingdom Metazoa; phylum Chordata; class Aves; order Piciformes; family Ramphastidae; genus Semnornis; species Semnornis frantzii. The sequence continues at coordinate 16,257 of VWYK01104687.1, forward strand.
GAAGCTGTGCTGTGCTGGGGGCTGAGTGATCAGGTCATGGTTTAAGAGCAGCAGCAATTGGAGCTCACTAGGCCACGAGCAGACTGCTGGGGATCACAGGACTTCATACAGGCTTAATTTTTTTAAGCCCTTTTACTGCAGCAGCTGTCACTGAAATGAGCTGCGTGACAAGTGCTGTGCCACACGTGCTCCCTTTGTCCTTGCACCATCAAGCTTTGATCCCAAGCTTGACCCTGAGGATGGAGTGTCCAGGAGGCTGAGGGGCAGTCCAACCTTACCACTCTCTGGACAACCCTTTCTGGAGCAAGGATCTGTGCTGGGGGGTGTAGGAGCACATGGCAAGTGTGCCACCCCCCTCAGAATGTGTACCCCGGGCACAGTAATGCCAGGATTTGCTACAGACCCACCAACCAGTCACAGCAAGATCTCTGGCTGTTCCTGGCCAGAGCTTGGCTCCTAATTCAGCTTCCTCTATGCAGGGGAGGAAAATGCCCTTGGTGGGCAAGGCTGCTGTTTCTCATGTGTGCTGAAGCATGTTGTTTGTCATATGGCTTGTGGCAGAGGCAGGATTGGCTCTGAGGAGGTCACGGTGCTTGTGGTGACCTGTGTGCCACGAGGGCACATCTTGGAGATGACTGCAGCTGCAGAAACCACCTTATGTGGCTCTCCCCAAGCCCCAGATGTGCCTGGACCTGCTGGCTTGGGGGCAAGGCCAGGCTGCTCAGACACAGTAGCATTTTTCCATGCTGCTCAAGCAAGCCACCTGTGATGTGGCATTCCCAGGGGTGCCATCCTGAGCAGCACTATCATCTCTTCCCTCCCCAGCCTGCCACTGCATGTGCTAACCCTGGGCCTTCATCAGGGCTGTGGGGCTGCTGAGAGCAGAGGAGCATCTTCAAAGGCTGCCTATGTCTCTTGTGATCCTTGCTCTCTGTGTCCCTGAGGTCAGCCCAGTACACTCACAGCTGTGTTTTCCCCTGGCCTGGTTTCCCAGCCTCTTCTCCCAGCCAGGCATGGAGCAGAGGGAGCAGCTGACTCACACCAGCCGCTCAGAGCTCGCTTTGTTTAGCTCCAGCCCTCTCTGCATCCTCTGCTTACAGAAAGGGCTCTGCTCATGCCCCCCACCATGCTGCCTGGGCCAGGGCAAGACCATCCTGAAAAGATGAGGTGCTCAGCACGAGCAGAGTCCCTGGGCTGTCCTTGCCTTCCTCCCACGCCTCGCTCCTTGGGTGCCTCTTAGTTGCTTACGCTTTGCTGCAGCTTCACCCGGTGCCCGCTGTCCCTGGCAGGGTGTAAATGCCTCTGATTGAAAGGGAGTGGAATCCTGGAGCCCTTGGCTGATCCTGCAGCTCCTGGCTCTGCTGTGGTCTCTTTGTTTAGTTATAAACAATGACCTAAAAACCTAAAAGAAGAGCTTCAGCTGATCCTTCCCTGCCGCTGGGCCAGGGCCAGCACCATGTCCTGCCCCAGTGGGATGCACACCGTGTGTGTGTGTGCTGTGAGTGTCTGTGCTCCGAGTGTCCCTCTGTGTGCTGTGTGTGTGCTGTGAGCGTCCCTGTGTGTGTGTGTATGTGTGCTGTGAGTGCCCCTCTGTGTGTGTGCGGTGAGAGTCCCCCTCTGTGTGTGTGCGGTGAGAGTCCCCCTCTGTGTGTGTGCGGTGAGAGTCCCCCTCTGTGTGTGTGCGGTGAGAGTCCCCCTCTGTGTGTGTGCGGTGAGAGTCCCCCTCTGTGTGTGTGCGGTGAGAGTCCCCCTCTGTGTGTGTGCGGTGAGAGTCCCCCTCTGTGTGTGTGCGGTGAGAGTCCCCCTCTGTGTGTGTGCGGTGAGAGTCCCCCTCTGTGTGTGTGCGGTGAGAGTCCCCCTCTGTGTGTGTGCGGTGAGAGTCCCCCTCTGTGTGTGTGCGGTGAGAGTCCCCCTCTGTGTGTGTGCGGTGAGAGTCCCCCTCTGTGTGTGTGCGGTGAGAGTCCCCCTCTGTGTGTGTGCGGTGAGAGTCCCCCTCTGTGTGTGTGCGGTGAGAGTCCCCCTCTGTGTGTGTGCGGTGAGAGTCCCCCTCTGTGTGTGTGCGGTGAGAGTCCCCCTCTGTGTGTGTGCGGTGAGAGTCCCCCTCTGTGTGTGTGCGGTGAGAGTCCCCCTCTGTGTGTGTGCGGTGAGAGTCCCCCTCTGTGTGTGTGCGGTGAGAGTCCCCCTCTGTGTGTGTGCGGTGAGAGTCCCCCTCTGTGTGTGTGCGGTGAGAGTCCCCCTCTGTGTGTGTGCGGTGAGAGTCCCCCTCTGTGTGTGTGCGGTGAGAGTCCCCCTCTGTGTGTGTGCGGTGAGAGTCCCCCTCTGTGTGTGTGCGGTGAGAGTCCCCCTCTGTGTGTGTGCGGTGAGAGTCCCCCTCTGTGTGTGTGCGGTGAGAGTCCCCCTCTGTGTGTGTGCGGTGAGAGTCCCCCTCTGTGTGTGTGCGGTGAGAGTCCCCCTCTGTGTGTGTGCGGTGAGAGTCCCCCTCTGTGTGTGTGCGGTGAGAGTCCCCCTCTGTGTGTGTGCGGTGAGAGTCCCCCTCTGTGTGTGTGCGGTGAGAGTCCCCCTCTGTGTGTGTGCGGTGAGAGTCCCCCTCTGTGTGTGTGCGGTGAGAGTCCCCCTCTGTGTGTGTGCGGTGAGAGTCCCCCTCTGTGTGTGTGTGCTCCGAGTGTCCCTCTGTGTGCTGTGTGTGTGCTGTGTCTCTGTGCATGCAGGCAGATGTCCTCTGTCTAAGGGTCCTGCCAACATCCCCAGCAGCCTTTAACCTGATGGCTTCTTCCACACGTGGGACGTGGTGGGAGCCAGGAAGCTCAGGTCGTGCTGAAGCCTTAAGTCATCTTTAGGAGGGCTGTGAGCACGCAGCCGTGGTGCAGGAAGTGAGTGAGAGCCTGTTCTGTATGTGACAGGATTCACCAGGATGGGTCCTCAGCCAGCAGCAGGATTGGGTGGCAGGAAGAGATGCTCTTTTCTGAGGTCACCTGGGGGACGGGCGGATGGACGTCCCCACACGCACATCCATCCAGCCCTGTCTCATCCTGGAGTTCCTGCTCGCTTTGAAAGAGCTCTTTGGGAACCTTTGTGCTCACGTTAGCATAAAACCAGATGGCTTTTATGGGGAAGAATTCCCCCTGTGGTTAAAATTCAGCTAGGTTGAAGTTCCCTGTCAGCCAGAATGGTGGCATTTGTTTTGTCATTCTCTGCTTCCCTTTTCTGTTCAGAGGAGGAAATGGTGCTGCCCAGCCCCACAGCCCCTGCCTTGCTATGCCAGGCTTCACACCAGGGCTGTACCTGGGCTGTGCTGCTCATCTGAACTTCTGATCCAGCACCTACATCCCGCACACGTCTGCGGGTGCCCATCTGTGCCCGAGTCAGTCTTAGCCCTGACACCGAGGTGGCCCTTGCTGTGTTTCTTGCACTTTTGACTTCTCAGAGGAGATGATTAGGGGCAGAGAAGCCATGAGCATGCCCAGGAGCCAGACCCGGGCTCCGTTCGGGGCGCCCGGGAGCCATACTGTCCCGTACCAGCAGGTGTCCCCACGGCCGAGCCATCGCCAGCTCCCCGCCAGCCTGCGCCCAGTGCCAGACTGCCCCGAAATGAGACAGAGCCTGAACCCCCTGCCGCGGCCACGGCCACGTTTCTGCTTTCAGCCCTCCACCAACAAACAACCTCAGCTGTGTCCTGCTCTCCTTGCCAGGCCTGTGTGCTCTCTCCATCAACCACGCCAACTCCTACTTGGCTTACCCCGGCAGTGCGAGCAGCGGAGAGATCTCTCTTTACGACGGAAACACTTTGGTAAGCGCCCAGCTCGCCCCTTTGGAGACTGCAAACAAACAGAGCCACAACGAAGCCGGCGGGGCCGTTGGGAAGGATGAAGAAATGCACTCCACCAAGCTAGACTGCAGGGGAATTGCCTGGGGAGGTGTGAGCCCCATCCCCCGTGGTTGGATGCCACGTGAAGCAGACAGCCTCATGGAGAGCAGGAGATACATCTCCCAGCAGGGGATACTCAGGGAAACGTGACCCGTTACCCCAGAGCCCCAGGGCTGCTGCCACACTGACACAGAGTGCCTGTAGAGGTTCCTATGGGAGCTTGGGCAGCCTATCCCATAGGAGTGGTGTGACCAGGATGGCTCAGGGAGGATTGGAGGTGCTGCAGGCACAGCACAGGACCTTGAGCAGCAGCTTTGCCACGCTGGGGGCTGGAAGGGATGCCGGACCCAAAGTCACAGAGAGGGCGAGGTGTCCAAAGTCCCCTCAGGAAATCTGTCCCTGGCTGGGAGCAGGGTGATGATTATCTGCTGTTTATGCCAGGGCTTTGGGTTACATAAGGCTGTGGCTCTGTACGTGCAGCGGGAGCTGAGGATCTGCAGCAGGGGAGGAGCAGAGCACAAGGGGAAAACTCGCTGCTGCTGTCAGAGGTACCAGCGAGGGCCTGGGCTGCCTGCAGGCACCAGGGTGTTGTCACTGCAGCAGGATTTGCTGCACAGGCCAGGGGATGGCAGGGCTGCCAGCTCTGTCTCTGCACAGAGAGAGGCAGAGGCTTCAGAGGGAGCACACCTGCGATCCCACAGCCTGGAGAGGTGGGGAGCTGAGGACCTCTGCCTCTGAAGTGAGCTTTCTGTAATCACAGTGGCCATAGTAGGTGCGGAGTGAGCTAAAGGTAGGGCAAAGATAAGTGCTGAGGGTGTTGAAGGGACACTGTGTGATAGGATCCCATGAATCTATAGCAGCAGGCCTGGGTAGGGTGTGAGGCAGGGAATGCCCTGCCCTTACACAGCCCAGGGAGCAACGTGTCCCTGCACTCACGTCATCTTCTGCCCTGCAGAAAACAGCCTGCACGATTCCTGCCCACGATGGACCTTTGGCTGCCCTCACCTTCAACTCCACTGGCTCCAAGCTGGCAAGTGCTTCCGAAAAAGTGAGTGAGCACCCTCCCTGCTGCCTGAGTCCTCTGCCCACGGCTGGCTGGGGAGCATCAGCTGCCTGGAGCGTGGAGAGTGGGACCTCTGAGCTGGGCGTTCCTAATCACAGCCAACAGAGGAGGGGCACTGAAAGGACTCTGACTTGCAAGAAGCCAGTGTATTGGGTTCAGATTGAGCCTGGCTGGCAAACAGGAGGGGCCTTTTCATGTCCAGAGTTTCCTGGGTGTGTCAGAGAAGGGCTCTCTGCCCTGCTCCTGCATGATCTTTCCATTTGCATGTTTTGCAGGGCACAGTCATTCGTGTCTTTTCCATCCCTGGGGGGCAAAAGCTCTATGAGTTCCGGCGAGGGATGAAAAGGTCAGTCCCTTCTTCTGTGGGTGACAAACACACAGAGGGCTCCCAGAGCACCAATGTAAACAAGAGGGACAGGAGCAACGTCAGATCCTGGTGGCTTTGGCATCTTTAGCAGAAAGAAAACAAGAGTGGACGTATCAGATAGAAATGTCATTGTGCCAGGCAAGCCACACTGTGCCCAACTGCCTCCAGCAAGTTCACTGACTCAATGCAGTGTGTCACAGAGCAAGGCTGATTGCAGAGAACAGGGCTAGACTGAGTCCACTCACTCTGTCTTCTCCTCTTTCTTACTTGAAATAATGAAGTCCCCAAAGTTATCAACCAAACTCTTGCCCTCTCAAAGGAGATGCTTGCAAGGAACTAAGTCCTTTGTGCCAGAGCTCAGGTCTCAATGGGTTGTCACAGCCTTTCTGCAGGATCCCTCAGCTCTTTTCAGAAGATCCATTCCTGACTTGTCCCTCTTCCTCATCCCTGCCCTACTACCTGTGCTTTTGCACCCACCTCTGCAAGTACAAAAACTGCTGTGACTGAGGGGCACTGCCCCTGCTGAACCTCCCCAGGAGGAGGTGCCCTATGTATCCCACTATCCAGCACTTTGGATATCCTCCCTGGCACATGCAATACCAGAAGCTTTAGCTGCTGTAGCAAGGCCAGCACAGATGCTCACTCCACAGGTTGCTCTATGAGTAAGGACATTTCCACCTCTTTGGCTGTTTGTCACTAGCTCAAGGCTACCCCTGGCCCTGCTGAGCAAAGGAATGAGGGAAGTGCTCCTCCATCAGCCCACAGGCTCTGCAGCAGCCAGGCAGGGAGCTCCTCGCCGTGCTTCGGTTTCCTTCCTCCCCATCCTCTTCTCTGTGAGCAGAACCAAGCAGCGCCTCGAGTGCTGTGCCATGAAGTGACCTGTCCTGTCTTTGCTTGGTCCCAGGTATGTGAACATCAGCTCCCTGGTGTTCAGCATGGATTCCCAGTTCCTCTGTGCTTCCAGCAACACTGAGACTGTGCACGTCTTTAAACTGGAGCATCTCACTGACAGGTGAGGGCTTGGCCTGGGCTAACCTGCCTGCCCCAGGGCTGTCTCTGCCTTTACACACTGGCCTCCCATTTCCTCACCACATACTCTCCACGAGCAATACCAGCTGCAAACTCTTGGACTTTGTGTCCTCAGGGACTCACTCCTTGGAAGAGCTGCACGCTGCATCCCTGCCGTCAGCTTCTTCCCTGCTGTCAGCTTCATTCCCTGCCTGCTCTGGGTTTATTTAGGTGCCACTGTCACCTGCCTCCTTCTTGTGTGTCCAGCTAGGCTGGTGCACAACGCATGCAGGTCCTCCAAAGCCTTTGTGCCTCCAAAATCAGAATTGTTTTGTCTGTTCCTGATGTGTTTTGTCACGCTGACTGTGATAGCCCCACTGATGCTGCTTTATGACCCCCTCAGCCGGCCAGAGGAGCCTCCAACCTGGAGTGGCTACATGGGGAAGATGTTCCAGGCTGCCACCAACTACCTCCCAGCTCAGGTGTCAGGCATGATGAACCAGGATCGAGCCTTTGCCACTGTCCGCCTGAACATCTCCGGACAAAGGAACATCTGTGCCCTCTCCACGTGCGTACTGACACCTGTGTCCCCTCTGCCACACCAACCTGTGAGCAGGCAGCACTATCTCTGCAGAACACCACCAGGGTGGCTGCTTTTCTTGTGCCCGTGGAGCAGGCAGCATGCAGTGTGCTTTAGCTGTGTGTGGGTGCAGATGTGTTGGGACTCCTCATGCTTTTCTCGTTAGGATTCAGAAGCTGCCTCGACTGCTGGTGACTACATCAGATGGACATCTCTACATCTACAACTTGGACCCACAAGATGGAGGGGAGTGTGTCTTAATTAAGAAACACAGGTAATTATGGCTCCAGACACATAGAATCATAGAATGGTAAGGTTGGAAGAGACCTCAGGGATCATCCAGTTCCAACCCCCTGCCATAGGCAGGGACACCTCCCACTAGCACAGGTCACTCAAGGCCTCCTCCAACCTGGCCTTGAACACCTCCAGGGAGGGAGCAGCCACAACCTCCCTGGGCAACCTGTGCCAGTGCCTCACCACCCTCACTGTAAAGAACTTCCTCCTGACATCTAGGCTAAATCTCCCCTCTGCCAGTTCAAACCCATTACCCCTAGTCCACCTGACACACAGGTTGATCTCTTAGCAAACTAAAGGAAATGTCACCTGAAAGCACTAAATGTAGGAACATTAGAACTGACTTTGTGATTTTAGCTGCCTGATCTAAGAGACGTGGGTGGAAACCATGTCAGCAGGCAGGGACATGGAGCTTCTTGCAGAGGACATCAGAGAAATCTCTGATGTGAAGGCAGTTGTGGGACAGCTCAGCTTAGACAGCAGAGGTGGGCAGGCTGTGCCTTAGGAGATGCCTCCAGCAGTGGAATGCTGACTACTGCAAGGAGAGCAGAGCAGCTTCTCCAGGCACGAGTGGGTGCTAGAAAGCTGACTTTGGGGCTAGGATGGTCTGCAGTGGCAGGGAGCTACCCTAAACAAAACCCCACAGAGATGCAAGCCTGCAGGCATGTGGGGCCAGAGCGGAGTCTGCCTGCTGCTGGTCAAGTTTGTATGCAAATTGGATTCAACGCATAACCCCCACACACACTTCTGGGCTGTTTGGCTCCAGTTGTGAAGCCTTTGGGGTGGGGTGTGATGTAACATGTGCTGTAAGCTGGGAGGTGGCTGACAGCCAGGAAAATGCCAGCAGTTTTTGGAAAAGCCACAAAACAAGAGCACTTCAAAGCTGCGCTGTCCAGCGTGCTCCGGCCGCCCTGCCGCCTTCAGACACCGCTGACGCCCGGCCCCGAGCAGCCCTCCTGCTTCGTCTGTGGGCTCCTCTGAGCATCAGAGGACTGAAAAGGGCCCCTGGGTCATGAGTTATGTTACATCATACCATATCTCTGCTCAAACTCCATCCTAAACTAGCCAAGGCTGCTTTTCCCATCTAGTCCGCTCCTGTTGGGAGCCCTTTGGAGCCCCCTCTGTGATTAGAAACACTGTTTGCCTTTGTAACCTAAAGCTTTTGTGGTCAGTCTGGTCCCTTCTATTCTCATGCCAGCATTGTCCTCTAGCTGAAGTAGTCCTTCCCCTATCTTCTGCTTCCCCCATGCTTTACTGGTGGAGCACAATGCTCCCCTCTGCAGTGCTGTTAGGACTGCAGGCAGTGCCCGGACACGGTGATGCGCTTCAAGGAGACATGGCTGCATGTGCTTGCCTTAGCCAGTGCTGGGGGAGGAACAGTTGGGATCAAAACTAACTCTTCTCCTCTCTCTTGCTCCTGTACAGTTTGCTTGGCTCAGGAAAGATGGAGGAGAACAAAGAAAACAACCTTCAGCCTCCATTACCTCAATCTTATGCAGCAACTGTAGCCAGACAAAGTACAGTGCCTTCAACTTCGACCATGCCAGGTAAGCACCACCTCTGCCCTCCCTCAGAGATCAGAAGGCCACTCGGGGCAAAGTGGAAAGCCTCCCCATTTCCAAAAGTCAAACCAGAAACAGCACTCATGCAATGCAGGACTCCCTAAAACTAGGCCAAGCATTTTCTGCTCTGCTTTCTGGGACCTCTTGCCAGTGCTTCCCCTGCTCCTGCAAAGCCATGCCACAAACAGGCCTGCTGGCAGAGCACTAACTGCATCTGAGCTTCATGGACTGTCAGGCAGAAGGTGCTGCCAGGCTGGTTTTCAGCAGTTGAAACCATGGGTGTAGAAGTCAGATCCTGCTGGTTTTGTGGCAAGATCCCTGCAGAGTCTCCTGAACCAGTGCTACCAAGGCCAGCACTGCATTCTGCAAAAGACTGGTGACTATCATATTCTATTGCTGAGTCTAAAATTCCACATCCAGATAGGGATCTTAGCCTGAAGTTGGTGCTCACATTGCTGGTGGGAGGATGAAGGCCTCTGCCACAGGAGGTAGCCATGCAGTCCCTGGTGGTGTGTGCAGTCCAGGTGTCCATGGAGATGCCTTTCCCTCCTGCAGCCCCCCGGAGCTCTGCCGTAAAGCCAGGGAAAGCCGCTCCGTGCTGCGAAGGTCATCAGCAGTGTGTGCACTGTTTGTGTGCAGCCTCCTCCCACCCATTCATCCACAATGGTTTGTGTTTTCCCTTGGGCAGGTTATTCAGAGGATGGTGGTGCCCTGCGAGGAGAGGTGATCCCAGAGCACGAGTTTGCAACTGGACCAGTCTGTCTTGATGACGAGAATGAGTTTCCTCCTGTGAGCATTCGGGACCCCTAACACTGAGAAGAAAGTATTAACCTCTTGCAGAAGAGTTATGCTGTCCCCAGCTTGTCCCTGCTCACTGTGAAGCTTGAAATAACTAATGAAGTTACAGGGGCAGTGCCAGGAACAGTAGCCCAGAAATGGCAGTTAGGGATGGGGCAAAGGTGATCAAAGCTAATCACTAGAGATGGATCTGAACAGAGCAGTGGAATGCAGCTGCAGAGTGTTGTTCAGATCCTGAGCTGACCTTTGTGCCTTGCACAGGTTTCTAGTAGTAAGCAGGAGCAGCTTTCATTTGAACAATGCCATCTGGGAGAAATAAAAGCTCCCTGCTCCCTGTTGCATTCACAGTTAGCTGCATTGCCATGTGGAATGCAACTGGGATGTACCTGAACCTTCCCAGTCTCTTCATTTCCAAGCTAACTGGAAAGGAAACTCCTTTTCCAAGTAGAAAGATGAAAAGCAAAACAGAGATTGAAACCATTTTATGACTTTCATGTGGCACTTTCTCAGTCAGTGGCTGTTTAAAATCTTAACTGAAGCCTGGCAGTGTCTCTTCTCCTCCTTTTCCTACACACACATTTGTTGTGTCAAGTATCTCAGCCCTGAAGGGACAGATGTTGGTACCATGCTATGATCTGGTTGTAATCAGATGTCCTCACAGTAGTAATGCATTAACAGCAGAATATTGCAATGGATTTCCAGTTGTAGACTTGGCATCCCTTGAATCCCTTGCTCTGTTTTTACATATCCTGCTGGTGGAGTTTTGCCTACAAAAGGAGAAGGTAAAAACTCTCTTCTCAGGATCCCAGGATTTGTTCCAGATGCTGAGGCTGACCTCTGTGAGACACTATGCTGTAACTGGTACAAGGTGTTTCTCAGGTAAAAGATTATTAGCTCATTGATGACCATCAGCCCCTTAAAACAACACTGCCTAGACCCAGGTCAAAGTGCATAAACCTCAGGTCAGTGCTCTTCTGTTACCTGTAACACAACTGAGAACAGGACTTTTCTAGTGGCCTGCTCCTGTTACTCAAGAAGGATGTTTCAGATGTCCCTGCTCTGGTCACAGTCGTGTGGCAGTGGAGAAGCTGATGGCCCAGGCCCCTGGGAGGAGCAGCAGGGCCAGAGAGGAATCCTTTGCTTCCTTGTGCTGAACCTGCTCTGGAACACGTGGTTTGGGGGCAGGCAAATGGCAGCAAGCAGGGATCACACTGCTCCTGCAGGAGCCTTCCTGCAGCTGCCCGTGGCCCAACAGCAGGAGCTTTGTTAAGCAGACTTCAATCTGTCGCAATCCTGAGCCCTAATTAACCTGACAGAGCATCTTAACCTGTGTAGCCTTAGGGAAAAGGTGGTGTGGGAGGGAAGGTGCTTCCCTAAAACACTCCCTGCTACGGTGGCTTAGCAATTGGAGCTTCCAAAGTCTTCTCAGCTAAGGCTTGGGCTTGCCCCTCTGTTCAGCATCTGGCCTGCCAGCGGCGCGGGCTCCCGCTGGGCGAGTGCATACGGAGGGTCGAGAGGATGTTTTGATGCTCTGAATTTCTCTGAACTTTGCTGTTTTCTCAGAGCTGAGATCTTCTGCCTCAGTGACGTGTTCAGAGCGTGTGTGTGTGTGAGGGGTTTCAAGCATCAGTCATTTCTGTGTAGAGAAGGAAGGAGAGCTAATCTGAGCTTATCCAAGAAAAATGTTTTGACAGCGTTCTGCTTTGCGGAAACATGGGAAGGGTTTTGTTTGTTTTCCAGTGTGCAACAGAAAAAAAAAGAAAAAAAAGATGTTTTTAAAAACCTCAAAACTTGTGACAAAATGGAATACTCACCCACAGCCCACGCCACGAGGATGGCTTTGAACTTAAGACATGCTTCTGGAGAAACAGCAGTGCTCAGACCCAGCAGTTCTTCTCCATTTTGAAAGATCTTGCCTTCCCCTGACCTCCAGCAAGACTTGAGGCTCAGCTATGAAGAGTGAGGAAAAGCAGCTTCAGTCTAACGTGGGATCTGTTGAGATTGTTGAAAAGTGCCCCTTGGTTAATAAACAGGAGGAGGGACAGAAGTGATGAGAAGCCCAAGGAGGGCTCATTAAAAAGTGGCCTCAACAAGAGCAAACGTGGATGTTGCTGCCCATTGTGCCAGGCCTGCTGAAGGATCCTGCAGCAAGAGGTCAAGAAGTTAAGCTCCATCTCTTGCTTGCAGGGGTGGATTAAGTGCTGTCAGGGCTGCTGTTGATCTCACACAGGAAGGACTCAGCCATTATTGAGATGGACAGGAGCCTAAAGCCTCACTGCTGGGAGAAGCTGCGTGGCCCTTGCTCTGTGTGGCCAGAAGGTGTTGTGAGATGGGAAAAGCCACCTCAGCTCTGGCTGGTGATGGTTGTGGTGGTTATGGCTGTCCTCTGTGGGTTTGTCAGTGTCAGGTTTCCAGTGGTGCCAGGAGCTGTTGGTGTGTGCTTTGGGACAGGTAGGACACCACTTGGCCAGCTCCACTTCTGGGAGCCACCATGGTCAGAAGAGTTTTGGGGTAATGCTGTGAGGCTTGATGAAACCCTCCAGGGTTCAGCAAGGTGACCTGTGTAGACCTGAGGAACACAACCAGAGGATGTTAAAAGTGCTGAGATTCAGCAGGAAAGGTGATTTCTGCCAGCAGGTTGCTCAGTGCTTTTCCAGGCATGTGTGATCCATTCTGCACTTGGCTGCACACTGAAACTTGTCAGCTTCAAAGCAGGGTTGATGTGAAGGCTTTATCAGGAGAACCATTTCATTAAGCCAGGCTGGGTGACATACAGCACTCAGCTCCTCAAGATCACCTCCCCCCACAGACACAAGACACTTCAAAAACTTCCCTTCCACATCCATTTTTGGCTCACTCCAAAACTGCCTGAGCACCAAAGGATGCTGCTGCCCAGGGCTCCTGCCTGCAGCCTTGGTGTCAGGGTGGAAGGAAAACTCCTGCAGATGTCAGCAGCAGCTCCTCTGCAGCTCCCTGGAAGGACAGGCAGGAGGACAAGCTCCAGCAGCCACTCTTCACAGCACAACATCCCCATCCTGGCCACGCTGCTGTCTGGAGAGGACCCCAGCATGGAGTCTGCTGCATCCCCACTGCTCCAAGCCATGATCCTCACACAAGTAGTCAAGTTGCAGATGGATCTTTGGCTCCATGGAACTAGGATTTGCCCTGGCTCCTCCTTGATGTTCCACTTGTTCTGTTGCACCAAAATGTGACCCTGATGGTTTTAAGGGATTTTTTTTTCCTTCAACAGCTGCTGTTAGCAGAGAATTTGCAGTGAAGCTCTTCACTGATCATGTTTCACAGGGGATGAGCAAGTTTGGCAGAGCCCAACTGGCTGCTTCTTCCTCATGGCAGCTCCTGCTCTGGTAGCTCAGAAAGGCATTTTGGGCAGCTGGGACTCACAGGATTAAGCTCAGCTTATCAGGGCATTATCTGAGGTCCCTTGGGAAATGTGGAAGCTGGTGCCAATGCTTGTGCTTCAACACTGGACAAGGGATGGTCCTGAAGCCTGTGGAGAGATGGATGCTGGGAGGAGGAGCTGGCACAGACCCTCCTGCAGCTGTGGGGATCACATCTGTACTGCTGGGAGACACCAGTCACATCTGGCAAGGCTGGAGCTGATACAGGGAGAGCTGTGCCTTGGTTTGTGCCTGCCTCAGGTGCTGCAGCCCCACAGCTCTGCCCAAGCCTCAGCCAGGTGCACATTTACCCCAGAGTCTCCAGCTTCATCCTGTGGCTGATGTGAAGTGGGGCAGGGCCCTCGCTGCTGCTGCTGGTTCTTTGCTCCTGCTTTGCTCTTTCACTCAAAGCTTTTGCTGAATCTTGGGCTGAGGCTTCCCCTCATCTATCCAGTCTAACATGTAAGTGATTAACTCTGGGCTCCAGATGCATCTGGAGACCCCAGGGGGAGGTGGTGGTGCATGGCACACACCTTTCCCTTCCCACCAAGCCAGGAGGTAAATTTTCCTGGGAGAACTGAGCAAAACAAGGAGATTGGGACTCCTGCATCTGGCAGTGCTGCACCCAATGCCAGCTTTCCTTTCCCACCATGCCAGGAGGTGAATTTTCTTGGGAGGACTTGAACTTCTGCAAGCCTGGCAGTGCTGAACCCAGTACCAGCTTAGAGGCAAAGCCACACTTATCACCAAGCCAGATGGTTCCTGTTCCCAGGACTGTCAGTTTGGGGAGGGGGAAGAGTAAATAAATGGAGAAAAAAAAGCACTCAGAGATCTGCCTTTGAATGGAAAAATAAAACCACTGCCACATGTGTAAAACCCAACCTGACACACAGCCTGTTGCTGGGAAAAGTAAGGCCCTTCTGTTTTGATTTTGGTAGATAATCTTGTGCCGTGGAGCTCAGCCGGGGAAGAGGTCATGAGGAGAAGCCAAAGAGCCACGCTTAGGACAGCAGCTGGAATTGGAATATGGAAGAACAGGATTTGGGAATCCCCAAGACAGAGAGAGGAAAGCAAAACAAAAATTTAATTATTAATAAATCAACCAATCAATCCAAGGTGGGCCACTGCTTTTTCCTACAGCTTTAAGGGACTCCCTGGCCTGATGACTCCTTGAGTTCCTCTCTGGGTGGGGTGTCCATGTACTGTATGCACATTGCTCTGGTGAAGACTTTTTTTAGATGGTAGAACCACAGTGTAAATGCTAATTTAATCAGGTTTGTATGTACCCAGACTTTTATATATCCCCAAGTTGTCCTTTTTTTTTTTTTTTTTTCTAATTTAATGCTGGTTCCTGTGTATAAATGTACTTCTAGGGAGGGAGATTCACAGCTGATGTCTTTGTATGGTCTGTACAGCCATGCTGTCTTCCCCCAGTGATATTAGAGAAGATGCCATTTGCTGTGTTTCAAAGAATAAAAGTCACACAGTCTGTCCCTGGCAGCTGCCTGCCTGTCTTCCTGCTGTTCTTAGTGGGGCCCTAAAGATGTCAGTCTTGATTAAGTTTTATGAGTGGGAGAGTGGGTTGGGAAGGGGGTGGTAAGAGGGTGGCTGCTCTCACACCACCCACCTGGCCAAGTCCACACAAGCCCATGTATGGCTTGTCCAGAGAAAGGCCTGGGTGTGGAAATCAGGAGTCCAGAATTGCCTGGATGCCTTCCTGTATGACCTGCTCTAGGTGATCCTGCTCTGGCAGGGGGGGGTTGGCCTGGATGATCTTTTGAGATCACTTCCAGGCAGTGGGTTTGAAGTGGCAGAGGGGAGACTGAAACTGGATGTTAGGAGGAAGTTGTTTGCAGTGAGGGTGGTGAGACACTGGCACAGGTTGCCCAGGGAGGTTGTGGAGCACAGAATGTGATTGAAGATCACATTGGGTGCTTCTGTGCTCCACAGCCTCCCTGGAGGTGTTCAAGGCCAGGTTGGAGGAGGCCTTGAGTGACCTGTACTAGTGGGAGGTGTCCCTGCTTATGGCAGGGGTTTGGAACTGGATGATCCCTGAGGTCCCTTCCAACCTTACCATTCTATGATTCTGTGATTCAGAGAAGCCTCACTCAGCTGCTGAGAAATCTTGGTGGTTTCTGAAGTTTCAGTTGCACCTCAGGTTTTGCCTCTGCAGCTCCCCAGGCCTTTGCATCTGCCCACAAATGGCCCTCTAAGAGCTGCTTCACTCCACCCCTGGTATCACAGTGAGAGCAGCAACTCTGCCTGGAGCCCTGATCTGCTGACAGACCTCAGGGCAGGGACCTCTCCCTGCAGTCACACCCTTGGTCTTCCCATGCAGAGCTGACAGGGAGCAGCCACCCCAGTCCTGCACTGCAGACCTCTCCCCAACACATTACCCCCCAAAGAGAAAGCCTTTTCCAAGCACTGGGACTTGGGGCTCTGCAATCCCAGACCTTCACCATGGCAGTGGGAAGAGCTCAGCACCCTGCAACAGGAGGAGGGAGAGCTCAGGATTACCCTTGTTAAGCAGCTGGATGTAACACAACCCTGTCAGTAACCTCACCTGGCAGCTGGTGCAGATGCTGCACTTCCCAGAACACTCACCTCATGCCAGCCAGGAATTTTCTCTGCATCCACATGAATTCCAGGTTCTTGGCACTAGAAGGGATTTGCTCAGAGGGGATGGGCCTCATCCTCCTCTGCCTTTTGCTCCTGTAAGGTCTTCTGTAAAGCCAAGCCAGTTTCCCAGAGGATTTCTCTCCCAGAGCCAGCTCTCACAGAGGGTAGTTTTAATCCAAGACTTGGCTCTTCCTTAGCTAAAGAGCCCTGCAGAGGGCTTTTCTCCTTCCACATGCCCAGAGCCACCTGTGCCTGGCTCTGCCAGGGTGACAGCAGTCCTGCTTTGCAGCAAAGGCACCCTCTGTGTGCTCATGCAGACCTGCTTCCTAGCACACAGCAAAGGGGATCAACTGAACGTGAGGAAAAACCTCTGCTGCAAGGGTGCTGGAGCCCAGGAAGGAGCAGGCTGCCCAGAGAGGTGGAATCTCTTTCTCTGCAGAGATTCCAAACCCAGCTGGACACTGATCCTGGGCAAGCTGCTGTGGGTGAGCCTGCTTTGCTTTAGCAGGGGGGTTGGACTGGATGATGTCCAGAAGTCCCTTCCCATCTCCACCATGCTGGGATTCTGATTCTGTGACTGCAGCTTCCATCCCTCTTCTCCATGGCCAGCCTCTAGCCTGGAGCCAGTGTGCACAGCAGTCCTGTTCACAGACACAGAAAGGAGCAGCCTGAGGAGTCCTTTGCTCAAAGCCACCTTGCTCTTGGTTCCTGTCAATGGTCTGGCATGGCTGGGTGAACCCTGGGCACTTGGCATCTGCAGGCCACGTGCTGTCTGCTGCAGCAAGGGCTCACAGCTGGGTCTTTGGAGTAATCTGCAGCTGTGATGTTGTCTGTCATGATGTCCTCCAGAGCTTGGGCATAAGCCCTGCTGATTGCAGGGAGCACTGCCTGATACTCTCTGGATGCCACATCCAAAGGCTCCTGCTCCTGGGTATCACGATCCAGATTGAAGATGAGGGGTGGCTGGTGATGCTCAGCTGGCCCAGTGCTCCCATCACAAGCCAGTGCTCCTCCTAGGGAGGAAAGGAGAGGAAAACACTGGAGTCCCAGGCAGCCCAGGAATGCTTTCTGTATCCCTCACCCATCTGTGATTGCCCAATCCCACCACAGCCCAGCTTTGGGAGCCCAGGTCCTGCTTCTAGTCTGAGAGCGGTGCTGAGGCCCTCATCACGCAGTCACAGCAGGGCATGGACTTAACTCCTTGCTGGGTTTGCTCTTGCTTGAATTAACCCAAGTTGGTTTTTGCCAGTATCTGCATGGAACTATGAATTCCAGAAGGTTTTCCTCCAAGGCTTTATGATCTCTGAAAGGGACACAGTACCTGTGGTGTAAAAAGCCTTGTACTGAGCCAGCCGTAGTGCCTCTATCTCACCATACTTCCCAGATGCCCCACTGTTGGGGTGGAGCAGAACCTGAAGGGAGAATAGAAATGAGCCTGTCAGCCCCTTGGCAGAGAAAACAGCTCTGGGACACCCATTTACAGACACTCCTGTAGCCCCTCTGACTCTAAACACCCAAGTGGGGGTGGCTTGCTGAAGAGCGAGGCAACAGCAGAAGGGCACCAACATCCCTCCTGTGTCTTCCTGACCCTCTGTATTACCTCCCCAGAACCAACTCCACTGTGAAAGGGGTCGTGAAGGTGTGGGGGCTCTCAGCAGAGCAGGACAGGCTATTTTGGAGTCGAGATGTTCCCAGGTGCTCTGTGTCACCCACCACTGCCCCCACACCAGCAGACTCGGGTGTCCCTTCAGTGCTCACAGCTCAGCCGGTGGCAGGGACGTTGAAAAGAGCCAAACTGCTGCCTGGGGCCAGCAGCAAGCCACAAGCTGAGGCTGAGCTCATGCGAGGCAGAGGCTGCTCGGGTAGGTGAGGTGCTGGAACATCGCTGCCGGTCCGGCTCCGGTCGCTGACTCACCCTGCTGTGCGAGCCCTCCCTTCCCTAACAACAGCACAGGGAATGAGGGTGAGGAGGAAGGGAAAGAAGGGAAGGGTGGGTCGAATTTCTCCTTTTTGGTATTTAGGACACTTGATCCACACAGGACGACTGCTTTGGCACACTGGAGCGAGAAGACAAGTGAGCTGGACGGGTCAGCGGGCTCGGCGGGCAGATAATATCTGCCGTGGAGCCAATGGCTTCATCGAGGGATGAGTCACTCGAGATTTCCTCCCTGGGAATTGAGTTGAAAAGTGATTCAAGAAATTTCCACTGTGCTAAAAATGAGAAACATCTGCTGGGGTTGTAGGCAGCTGCGGCGCCAAGTTTAGTAACCGCGCTCGCAGCTGGTCGGAGCGGTGATGCCCCGGCAGGTGCCCGCTGCGGAGCCCTGCCCTGGCATGCAGCACCACCAGGTGCCCACCTCGGTCAACCCCACACTGCCTGGGCTGGATGTGGCCATCACCTGCGTGAGTGACTCACCAAAAGAATGCTAGGGGGTGATTTCTAAATGCTCCGGGGCTGCTTTCCTGCCCTTCACTGGAAGGTAAATCAAAAAGGAAATTCCTTCTGGAATTTGGTTGTAAAAACCTTGTTTCAGGGGGAAAAATTGGCAGAAGTGATGTGGAAGAAGTGGTGCAGTGTGAGCCTGCTGCAAGGAGCAGGCTCAGGCTACAGTGACCCCCATGCTGACACTTCTTGGCCAGAATAAAACAGCTCTAAAGAAGAAATCACAGAAGCACAGAGTGATTGTGGTTGGAAAGCTCTCTGAGGTCACAGGGTCCAACCACCAACCCCACACCACCACAGCCACTGAACCACATCCCAGGTGCCATGCCTACACACTCCTCGAACACCTCCAGGGTTGGTGACTCTCTCAGTAAAGAAGCTTTTCCTAACATCCAACCTAACCCTCCCCTGGCACCATTTCAGGCCATTTCCTCTCATTCTATCACTTGATGCCAGGGAGAAGAGACCAAGCCCCACCTCACTCCACCATCCTTTCCAGGACTTGTAGAGAGCCATGAGGTCTCTCCTCAGCCCCCTCTTCCCCAGGCTAAACAACCCCAGCTCCCTCAGCCTCTCCTCACAAGCCCTGTTCTCTACACTCTTCACCAGCTTCATTGCCCTTCTCCAGACAATATTCAAGGGCCCACAAAGCCGAGTTAGCAGGAATTGACCCAATTTATCTGCTTCTAGCCTTAAAGCTTTGCCCACACCCTGCTGCCAGTCAGAGCTACCCTCAGCAGCCCAGTTGGGACGCTGCCATCTCACTGTTAATGCACTCAAGGCTCCTTTGCTACCCACGAGTGAGTTCCTAAACCTGCCTCATAAAACCCTACACTGAGGAAATCTCTTTACTGTACAATTAAGGAGCTTGTTTCCATCCAGCCCTGTCAAGAAGCACTCCCAGGTCTGCAGCTCACCCGTTAATCTCTGACTTTGTTATTTTAATTTTCTTTTCTTTCTTTTTTTTTTTTTTTTTTAAAGGAGGAGGGCAAAAAGAAGCTTTTCACCCCAGAAAGCCTTTTGTCTGAACTGGGTGCTCAGCGGTTGCTGGCACAAGGGAGGAAGCATGGGGTGGCAGGCACACATCCCTTTGCCATTCAGCTGGTGGAAAGAGCTCATTTGTCTGACACTTGTACCCTTGATAGATCCTGGAGGATGTGTTTATTTTTTACTGCGAACAGCCTTGCTCCAAGCAGGACCTTGGCATCGCCCCAGGCCTGTCACAGGTTGTGCTGGTGCTGAGCTGGGACACGGAGCAAGGTTACCCTGGGCAGCTCGCAGCAGGGAGCCCCAGTCCGTGTGCAGGGTGGGTGGTGAGGCAAGCAATGGAACTGCTTGCAGCGGGATTGGTGTCAACCCAAACCCGGGAAGATAAAAGTGGGGACCGCTGCGAGCTGCTCTCAAGCAGATGAAAGGCAGAGCCAAGGGAGGGAGCGGGGACAGGCTCCTGGTGGCTCCGTGGGGCCGGAGCAGGGGACTGCTGCCTGTCCCCCTCCAAGGACACCCTGTCCCACAGGGGTGCTGGCAGCTGGATGCCATCCTCTGGGAATGACCAGCTCATGCTGCCAGGATGGGGAGGAACAACACAGCTGTGCCCACCCTGGCTCCCAGAATTTCAGGGACTAAGTCACTTCCCTAGAAAAGCACTGGGGAAGCCCGGGGGAGCTGGTGGGGAATGGCAGATCAGGGCTTTGCTCCTCAGTCTGACACACTGGTGTGGGCACCAAGGCTGGTGAGGGGCATGGCCTTGTGAGGAGAGGTTGAGGGAGCTGGGGGTGTGCAGCCTGCAGAAGAGAAGGCTCAGGGCAGACCTCATTGCTCTCTACAGCTACCTGAAGGGAGGTTGTAGCCAGGTGGGGTTGGGCTCTGCTGCCAGGCACCCAATGACAAAACAAGAGGACACAACCTCAAGCTGTGCCAGGGCAGGTCTAGGCTGGATGTTGGGAAGAAGTTCTTCAGAGCAAGAGTGACTGGCATTGGAATGGACTGCCCGAGGAGGTGGTGGAGTGCCCATCCCTGGAGGTGTTTAAGAGGAGGCTGCATGAGGCACTTGATGCCAGGGGTTAGTTAATTAGAAGGGTTAGGTGAGAGGTTGGACTTGATGATCCTAGAGGTCTTTTCCAACCTGGTTAATCCTGTGATTCCCCACCACACCCTGACACCCAGCAAACCATTGCTCCCAGCAAACCCTCACTCCCCAAACCCTATTCCCAACAATCCATCATTCCCATCAAATCATCACTCCTAGCAAACCATCATTTCCATCGAGCCATAAAGTTCCAGCAAACCATTGCTCCCAGCCAATCATTATTCCAAACAACCCAGCATTCCCAGCAAACCATTGCTCCCAGCACCACCCATGCAGAAGAGGCTGACTGGTGAGGAGCAGAGCTGAGCACGCTGGCTGCATCCCATCCACTCTCCCACTTCATCTCCTGGTTCAGCAGAGGGTTCCACAAATACAAAGCAATTATCAACCCCCCGGTGGACACAGAAGGCAGATGCAAGAGCCCTGCTGGGAGCTGGGTCGTGGTGCTCACGGGAGGGGGCACTTTAAAGGCAAGATCAGACTTTATCTGTGGGGCTGCCATCAAAGTCACTTTTTGTTGTTCTCTTCCCCTTTGATTCTGCAGAACTCTTGTGCAACTCTGAGCAGAATGCATGGCCACACTGCTGCTTCTGTGAGCCACGGTCTGTAGGCTGGCAGGAGCTGTCAGCAGCTCCCATTGTACAGGCAGAGCACTGCAGGGCGTGGAGCTGCCCTGCTTGGGCACCAGCAGCGGGCACGTTTCCCAGCCCAGGAGCTGGGGGGAGGAGGGCATCATTATGTCTCGATCTGGCAAGGGACATGAAGTGGCTGCAACTAGGTGTGAGCCCCTGGGATCTTTCCTTTCCCACACTGATGCAGCTGTGGTGATTGGGAAGGAGATGACATGGTGCTGGGCACTGCTGTGTGGGCAGACAAGCCTGAGCATCCCCTGGGAGAGCAGGCACAGCCTGAGGGCACTGGCATTTCACCTGTAGCCCCAGATTTATGACTAACTGTACACCAGCTCTTCATTAATCCAAAAGCCTTTTGATCATGGTACCCAGTGCCCAGTCCTGCTGTAGCACCCAGCCATCTCCAGCTCTCCTTCTCCTCCAGGCCAGCAGGATGATGCTCCCATGGGGCTGTCCATCACTAGTTCTCATCCCTTCTGCCCTCCACTTTCCTGTTTTAGCTCAGGGGTGGTAGGACCTGCTGCCAGTGCAGGGATGTCACTGGCAGGGGTGGCTCTGCCTTACCTTGTGCCCGACATCCGAGCAGCCGAAGAGAACTGGGGACACATCCAAGCCATCAAAGCGTCTGTTCAGGGGAAGAGCTGCCCCAGCCAGGGCCACCAGTGTAGGGAAGATGTCCAGAGTGCTGGGGAAAGAGGTGGCTTTCATCAGAACATGGAGTGAATCACCCTGAGGGTCCCTCCAAGCCCACCTACACCCCCCAAAACCACTCACTTGGGGCACACTCAGTGCACTGATAGCAGGGGAGGGCCTTGGAGTGTGGACTAGCTGCTTCCCATCACCCACCCCAACAGCTGAGCTCTGCAGAAAAGGTTAAACCCAGCCTGCAGCAGGACTTGGCCCTGGCAAGCCCTGGCTCTGCACACCTCCCAGCCCTGGCGTGGCTCCATGCCAGGCGCTCTGGGTGCAGCCAGGATCTGCCTCTCCCCTCGCCCAGCAAATCCTGCACCCGCAGGGCAGGGGCACAATGGGGAGCAGGGCAGCCCCCTCCTGTCCTCCTCCCCTCCCCAGGGGACACACAGAGCAGGCCAGCAGGAGAAAGTGCTGGCACAGGGGTTTTTAGGGCAGTGCCAGCAGATCCCGTGGCCCCAGGGAAGTGCAGCCTGGCACTCACAGGGGGCAGAGGAGCTGTGGTAGCCAGGGTGGAAAATGAGTGGTGCTATGTGTGCACTGCCACCAACGCCCCCAAGTCTGCCAGTGCTCAGCCCTCGCAGCCTGAGCCACAAAAAGAAGAGCTTGGGGATCACCCTTGGTCACTCCCCAGGAAGGAGAGATGCAGGAAAGGAGGGGGTGACTCCCTATGCCCCCAACTCCTTGGGCATGCAGAGGGAGAGTCTCGGTTCTGCTGCCTGCAGCCCCAGAGCCAAAGTTCAGATGTGGCCATTCCTCACCAGCCAGCACATCCCCGTGCTGTGGAGGGACCATGGGTCAAGCAAAGTCCTTGCTGTGGCGTCAAGTCCCCCTTGCTGTGGTGAGATGAGGACCACCTGGTTCTGGCACCAACCCCTCACATAGCCTTGGCAGGGGCACCCCCCCCACCACCAGCTGTGTCACCCAGTGGGGCCTGGACTCAGCTCCAGCAGGACAGGGACAGCACACTCACAGCCACCATATCTGACCTCCACCCTCCAGGTCCCACTCCTGCAAGGCACAAGTCCCCACCACCACCAAGCGCATCCCTCCCTCTCACAGCCGTGGTCAGGGCTGACCCCACACCTCCAAAAGGAGTCACCTGCACTGGGGTGTCCCACAGCCCTAAGGGACAGCCTGACCAAGTGACACATCACAGCACTGCCCACTCTGGCTCCCATGCCATGACTGCATCTCCAACAGGGACTCAGCCCACATCCTCCTGGCTGCAAAACCCAGGGCTGGCAGCATGGGGGGAAACCCTCTGAGCTTGAGCAGGGCAAAGAAATTGCTGGGGCGAGGAGAGGGGTCTCTGGGGTGCTACCACTGTGCCATCAGCCTGCTCCTGCCACCACGCTCCTCCTGCCCAGCATGTGATGGTGGAGCAGAGAGAGAAAAGAGCCTCGAGCTGCAGGGCCTCCAGATCTCCCACAGAACCAGTTTTGATTTAGCTGCTAAGAGACAGAGAGAACAAATAAGAACAAACACTGCTGAGCACAGTCCTGGGACAGGGCTCATGGAGGCAGCCCCTGCTGCCAGCCCGGCCAGGAAGCTCCCAAAAACATCCTGGCAGAGACATCCCTGCAGCCACCTCACTGAGCTCAGCCCAGGTCCACCCAGGGCAGGCCCTGCTTAGTGTGCTCCTGGTCCTGTGGGTGCTCAGTACCTTCAGGCTTGATAGAGGGGATTCTGCCATTCTGCTCTGCTCCACCTTATCTGGAGTACTGCATCCAGCTCTGGGACCTGCTGGAGGGGCTCCACAGGAGAGCCATGAAGAGGATCAGCGGGCTGAAGCACCTCTGCTACAAAGACAGGCTGAGAGGACTGAGGCTGTTCAGCCTAGAGAAGGCTCTGGGGAGACCTTCTAGCTTCATTTCAGTATCTAAAGGGGACCTCCAGGAAGGCTGTGGAGGGGCTGCTTAGAAGGGCTTGCAGTGATAGGATTAGAGGGAATGGTTTGAAACTAGAGGCTAGACTTTGGTTGGACACTATGAGGAAGCTCTTCACAAAAGGGATAGTGGACTGCTGAAACAGGTTGCCCAGGGATGTGATTGAGCCCCTCACCCCTGGAGACATTCAAGGTCAAACTTGATGGTGCCCTGAGCAGGTCTAGTTGGAGATGTCCCTGCTCACTGCAGGAGGCTTTGACAAGATGACCTTGGAGGATCCCTTCCAACCTGATGCATTCTATGATCCAACCTCCAGCACACTGCACGTGGACACTCTGTGGCTGCTCCAGACAGCCCCAACCCACTGGAAGGGTTTGCTGGAAGCCACCACCAAGGTGGGAGGACAACATGACTGAGGACAGAGGTGGTCAAATGTAGGGCGTAGATGTAGCCCATGGTGTGCCCACCAGCAGGCACACCTCGGCAGACAAGCTGGGGAAGGGGAAGCCATGCTGCCAGCCCCAGTCCCAGCCAAGAGAGAGCAGCATCCTGCTGCCACCCAAAAGGCTGAGGGCAAAGGGCCTGGCAGTGCCTGGAGAGGGGCAGCTCCCTGCCTGCTGCCAAAATGCTGCCTAGGATGCTGCGCTGGCTCCAAGCATCCTGGGCAGGACCAGAATTGCCCAGTCCCAGCAATGACGTGGTGCAGGCAGCTGCAGGCAGCCAAAGCAGCTCTGCCCACACCCCAACCAGCTTGCCCAACCTGCCCAGCCCCATGCCGCCGGCACAGCCAGCGTGGTGCAATTTGTTTCTTCACCACCCCACTGACCTACTTCTTCCTTGCCTTACTTTGGGTTGGGGCAGGGAAGGGCA
Organism: Semnornis frantzii; assembly: GCA_013399775.1. Taxonomy (NCBI): domain Eukaryota; kingdom Metazoa; phylum Chordata; class Aves; order Piciformes; family Ramphastidae; genus Semnornis; species Semnornis frantzii. Next base: position 40,424 of record VWYK01104687.1, read on the forward strand.
GGAGCTCAGCTGGTGGCTCCAACAATGAAGTATAATTAAGAAAAGCCAACAAGGCAGTTTCTGCAGAGCCCAGCGTGCAGGTGCAGGTCTGTGGTGATGCCTCAGCATTTCTCTGCTGGCTTCAGCTTCCCCAGCCCCGGGGCACACTCACCCACACTCACCCCTCCACACCCTGCACCAGGGAGGATGTGGAGCTGGGGAGAGGCAAGGCACAGGCTGTTCTCCTGAGCTGCGTGGCCAAGGCTGCCAGAGTTTTCATAACCTCAGGGCCAGAAGGAGGCTCATGTAGGTGGTTAGTGCCTGCCCTCACCCAGCTCCTGCTCTTCCTGGGGGATCTCACTGGACAGGAGTCCTCCCTCATGTGTGGAAGTCTCCCAGCCACATCTGCTCTCATTCACACACAGAGATTTCACTCCCTCCCCAGGTTCCTGGGCTTCCCAATCAGCTTGGAGAGACAAGTCTTGAACCACCCTCTTTCATGAGGGCACCAAGAAGCCAGCCTAGCACACACTTGTCCTTCAAGGGATGTCCCCAGGGCTGGCTCTGTGTGCAGAGAAAAGCCCCCTGCCCTGAGGCACTGCAAACACCAAGCAGCCCTTGGCCTCCTTATCCCTCAGCATCCCTCTGCATCCCCCTGCATTCCCTGGCCAAAAGCTCAGAGCATGGCTAAGACCACGGTGGTGACACCTTTCTGGACATGAGCCATCAACCATGTCCCCCAGGCTGGCTCTGTGCTGCTGCTTCCCAGAGTGGGGGGTGGCCTCTTCCTGTGCCAAGGCATCACCTTGCACCAGCCAGGCACAGCCCCGTGGCAGTGCCAGGCTGATGGGAGGGCATCAGGCACGTGCTGACTGCCAAGAAGCTGCTTCCCAAGAGCCTGGGGAGCAGCACACCCCATGCTACTGATGGCTTGCTAGATTTCCAGCTGTCCAACCTGCTGGACTGGAGCTGGGAAATGCAGGAGATAAGGTCTTTGAGGACATAAATGGGATGCCTGAGCAGGGCCACAGCTGCGTAGTGGGGTGAGAAGGTTTGGTGGGACATGGGGGATGGAGCCCAGCACCCTGCCCTGGCTGCCTGAACAGGTTGGCAGCTTTGCCCCATGTCCCAGTGGTCAATCCACCACCCAGCCATGGAGGAGAAGATTTGGAGGTGAAACCCAAGGGATGTTCACTGTACCCCATTGCCTCCACCAGAATCTCCCTTTGCTGGCAAAATTCCAGCTCCTAGAGCTGCCCTCAGGCCTTTTAAAGACTAAATGGCTCCAGCTGATCTCAGGGACCTCAGAAACACCCAAGGCCTCCAGAGACCACCAGTCAGGACCTACTCCTAGCAGCTGGGACACTCCCAACACTCAGCAGTCTCCCAGGCCCCACCACCTTGACCTTCTCATTTGGTGTTTCCAGGGATGAAAGGGGATGAAGCATTCCAGGGCACTGCACCCAGCTGCAAAGTAGGGGTGAGGTAGGCATGAAAAGAGGGCAACTGCTGCATGGAGAGCTGCAACTGCTGCATGCAGAGGCACAGTTCCTGCAAGGGAAAGCTTCAGCTGCCACATTCAGAGCTGCAACTGCTGCATGCAGAGGCACAGTTCCTGCAAGGGAAAGCTTCAGCTGCCACATTCAGAGGTGCAACTGCTGCATGTAGAGGTGAAAATGGTGCAAAGGAAAGCTGCAAGTGCTGCATGCAGAAGTGCAAGTGCTGCAAAGGAAACTGCCACATTCAGAGGGGCAGCTTCTAGAAGGAGAGGTGCAGCTGGTTGCAGCAAGGACCCTTCCATGCCACTCTCGGTGGTGCAGAGGTCTCAGCGAGGAGCAGCAGCATTTCCCCTCGGCTGCCGCCGGGAAGTTGCCACCTCCCGTGCCGGCCGCATCCTGCGCCGATTGCAAAGGGCCATTCCCCGTCCAGCCTTTCCCACAACCGCACCCTGCTCCACATAAAGCCATTCACAAACCACAAAGCCTAAGCCTGCTTCTTGGTGGAGAGAGAGAACATCGTCAGCTTTTAATTATCGGGAGGCACTCGGCCACCGCGGGCAGGAGGCACAAGGAGCCCAGTGCCGGCTACCACCAATGCCAGCCTCACAAAAAGCCCTTTCAGCTCCTCTTTGCTGAAGCATGAAGTCTTAGGGGCTTAGGAGAGGACAAAAGTACAGGGTCTGGCACAAGGCAGGCAACAACCAGTGTGGGTAGCTGCTGCTGCTGCCAAAATCCAGATCATCACCTAGGTCCTGGCGCGGGCACTGTGGGTCCCTTGGAACTAGGGCAAAAGGGTTGCCCTGCTGCCCAGTTACCTGGCTGGGCTCTTACCTGAGCAGGGCACTGCTTGTCCTATTGGCAGGGATGTGCCCAGGCCAGTACACCAGTGCTGGCACACGATGCCCTCCTTCCCAGGTTGTTTGCTTTGCAGAGCTCCCACCTGTAAGAGAAAAGGGCAACGCTCAGCATCCCACAGCCCAGGAGATTGGCATTGATGGGAAAATCTCCTGACCTGGAGTTATCCTGGGAAAGGAGCTACTCAGAGACCACAATGGGAGTAAGTGACCCCTGAGGAGGATGACTGCACTGGAAAGGGAGCTGGGTCAGGGGATGGAGAAGAGTTACAGGACTTTTTAAAATAGAGTAAGGGAGAAGGAAGGTGCCTCAGTTTGGCACCACTTTGTGTTTCTCCTCTGCTCCAGTGAGTGATGAGAAAAGCAGCCAACTACCAGAGCTGCCACATTTCCACCCACTTCTGATTTGGGGTGAGAATATGGAGCTGGTGGGTAATGTAAAAATGTATTGCAGTGGCTGTGAATGGTCCCATGCAGGTGGGCTGCTGCCCTCTGCATGGAAAAGCACCACCAGCCCCCCCCCCCCACCCCCCAGTTTGGTATCATCAGTNCCCATCCTGCTGAGAACCCTCCTGGCAGCTAATTAACCTGGTTAGTTGTTTCTCTGCCAGCACCCAAAGTGTCCCTGCTCTGCCCTTGGCTTTGAGGTGCCTGGCATGAGGAAGCTGGCAGATCTGTTCCACCACCTGGGATGCTGAGCACCAAAGTGAGGATGCTGAGCAATGAAATGAGGGTGATGAGTACAGAAATGGGGATGCTGAGCATCAAAACGGGTAGAAGGGTGTTAGAGAGCCTCTGCATTGGCCACAGCCCAAAGGACCCCCCAGGCAGCTGGCAGGGGAAGGGGCTGGGAATGGGGCAAACAGAAAATCCCAACCCGATTCATGGAGCAAACTTCCCAGGCGCAGCCTTTGTCCGCTGCCTTTCAGCGTGCGCATGGCAACGGCACTCGCCCAAAGCCATTTCCTCCGGGCACAGCCAAGAGCAAGGCGAGGTCCCCACCGTGGCACAGCCACCTCAAGCTCCTCTGTGTCCCTGCGGCAGTCCCCACCCCTGACAGGCCTCTCTGGGAGTCACCTCCCGGTGCTACAGGCACCTGGGCTGATCCTGTGCTCCCAAGAGATGCTGTCAGAGCAGAGGACACGTATGGCACGTATGGGTGGCATGAGCAATATGGAAAATGTTGCTGACTCTGCTGCCTATCCTGCTGGCACGGGCCAGGCACATCCTCAGTCTCTGCCACTTTCCACATAAACTTCTGCTCTTTTCCTCTCTGGGGCCTGAAGTGGTGGGACAAGCTCTGAGGCGTCTTGTGGCAGTTGGAAACCTAACAGCACTTCCAACACATAGCCCAGGCAGCTTAGGCAAGGTGCCAAGCTGCCTTCAGACAGCAATGAGAGCAATTAATGGCAATTGACAGCAATTAACAGCATTGCCCCTCTCTGCACACGTTAAATAACTCATCCTCCCAGAAAGGAAACTGTATTTTAAGGGGTTTCTGTGTGAGGTCAGAAGGTCTCTGGCACGGGTGGGTGTTTCCCTCCAGCCACCCTGCTCCCTCCAGCTGGGCAGGACACTGGAGCTGCCCATGAATGAGCTCACATTGACACTCTGGGCAGTAAATGGGGCTGAGACATCCCAAAGCCAAGCAGGGACTTTTCTCCAAAGCCCTGCTGCTGTGGGGACCGTGGAGGTTGTGGTTTTCCAGGAAAGCTGAACTGAGCATTCCCATGCCGGGATGAAACCGCTGGTCCCCTTCCCACCACACCCAGCAGCAGGTCCTCAGCAAAGGAACCTTGGATTTGGAGACTCCCAAACCTGCCTCAGGACACAGCCAGCATCACATCGCTAAAAAGCACATCTCCATCCCAGCACCTCTTTCTGGGCTTTTGGTCCCAGGGTGGGAGATGGGATTTTGGGGGCTGTGGGAAGCTCCCCAAGAGGAGCAGGGATGTGGCACACACAGATGTGCTGCTCTCTCCAAGGGACTGACTCTAGTGACCACTTGAAATCGATGGAAAACATCCCTGGAATTTGGGTGGGACCCTGGGGGGAAACTCCAATCTAAGTGAGCACCCCATCCTCCCCCTGCCCTCCTGCTCCTCAAAGGGCTTTTTTTCCCCGGTTGAGTATGAGATCCCTGGAATAGGACGGGGAAGCCTTCCCACCCACCCAGCACCCACACCAGCCGGTGTTTGCAGTGTTGGAGCAGCTGGCAGCAGACACTAACACCCAGCTGGCATTCAAAACATCCCTGCAGCAACCAGCTGAAGGATTTCAGGAGCCATCCTGCCCAGTCACATAGAAAAGACCGCTGAGATGATCCAGTCCAACCACCACAGCCATTAAAGCCCATCCTGAAGTGCCATACCCAGTCATCCCGCTGCCCTGCCAGCCTGATGTCCTCCTCAGCCTCCCACCACTGCCAGGGCTCGGGGTGCTTTCCCAGGGCAGCAAGAAGCTGGAAAGGGGCTGTGTTTTCCCAGCTTTCTTCCTGAACACAGGACTGCCTGTCCCATCTGCTCCGGCTTGTGACCGCCGGTTGCTCAAGAGCTGCCCAGGTCAGCGGCAGAGTTTGCTTACTAACAACAACACAAAAAAAATTAAAAAGAAATAACTTAAGGTTACAATTTCATCCCGAGGAAGGGCTTTGGGAATGGGAAAGCTGGGCGTCAGGAAGCGGAGGAGGAAAAGAGGGAATGAGGAGCTGAGCCGTGGCCCCTCCGTCACCACCGCTCCCTCCCCGCTGACCCCGAGCGGAGAGGGGGAGCCAGCCCGGGGCGCCTTTGCTCTGCGGAACGGCAGCGGGAAGCGCCTGACTCATGCATGCCTCTGGCTGCTGGGGCTGAACGAAACCCACCGAGCAGATGGTTTGGCCGGAAAGGGAGAAAAGGCAGCAAAAAAAACCACCCAGCAAACGGTGGAAAGAAAGAAAAGCAAAGTCCGGAGCTGCTGGGAGAGCTGGGGGCTGTGAGACCCACCCAGAGCTGGTGGTGCTTGGGTGGTGAGAGCAGCCTACCTCCAAAACCAGCAGCTAACCTTAAGCTCTGGGGTGACAGGGATTGGGGCCCCCCAGCAGTATCCCATCTCCAAACCCAGCAGCCACTCACCTTGAGCTCTGGGGTGACAGGGATTGGGGCCCCCCAGCAGCAATCTGAGTTGAAATTTTGACTGCTCAAAGCTACAAAATCATCCTGGGGTGTTTTCAGGGCACCACAGCCCAGGGCAGCAGCCAGTGGAAAGGCTGGGAGCTGAAATGTTCCCCATGTCCCCCTCGGTGGGGTTTGTGAAGCAGCCCCCTGCACTCCAGGGAACACAGAGCCCTCCCTGCCCCCAGCACTGCCAGGTTACCTCGCTGCCTCTGCCAGGCCCCCACAAATGGCCCCAGGCGTCCAGCCAGCTCACACTTCTGTGCCCAGGGGCCATTATCACCTGCAAGAGAAAGAAATGCCCCCATGAGTGACACCAAGAGACACCCCCCACAATGAAGCAGGGAGCAATGACAAATGACTCCTCCACACCTCTTTCCCAACCCCATGCTGCATTCCCACATCAGCAAGAGCCTTTTAATGCCTTTTCTTTCTGAACGTTTCTTTGCCTGGCCAGGGCTGCCCAGGTGCTGGGTGAGAGGCTGGGTGGGGCGTGGGGGGGGACACAGCTGCCACCAGCTTTGGGCGTTAATGAGCTGTTCCTGTCCTCAGGAGCAAGACATCCTCATTAGGCAGCAGCTGAGAGAGAGCGGATTTGGGCCTCTTAATGAGTGAGGATTTGTGTTCTAATTAGGCACGGCCCTGCCGGTTCAGCCAAAGGTGGGTGACAGGGACCCAGCCGAGCAGCCACAGCAGCCCAGGACCCCTGTCCCCAGCATGGGGTAGCTCGGCCGTGGCTGCTGATCACTCCCCACCCACAGAACAGCCAAGAGCACGGAGGGAAGGGGACAAACAGAAGTCCTGACCCCCACCCCCCACCCCCACACGTCCCCGGGGCTGGTGCCAGTGCAGCCACCAGTGTCACCTCCAGCCAGCATGGCTGCCTGTTCCCGTTATACCTGTGAACCACAGCAGAGTGCTGCCCTTGCCCTGGCTGTCGGCCACCTGCTTTATCCACCCCACCAAGGCGTCCATCTCGCTCAGGGCGGCTCCATAGATGCCCGAGGCAGATGGTGGCAGCGAGGGCACCTCCAGTGGCACGTGCATATGGGCCAGTGCCAGGTAGAGGAAGAAGGGGCGGCCACTGTCACTGTGCAGGGAAGACAGGGAGAGCATTCAGCTAGGTCAGGGAAGGGGAAGAGCAGCAGGAGGTCACTGGTGGTGGCACTGCTGAGGCTGGGCACACAGACCAGTGGTCTTTCTTCCCAGGAGCTCTGCAGCCACCTCAGCCTCTAGCGCAGCTCCTGGGGGAAGAACCACCCTCAGTCAGTTGCCAACTCTGCAGGCACCTTCTCCTTGCAGGGGGGCTGCTTGGCTCAGTGTGGGCCACTTCTCCTGCTAAACCTCCCCTCATTGTCCATAGTCCTCCCATTTGGGACAAGCCTGCCCCTTTCTCCATCTCCAGTGGAATGCCAACCACCAACCAAACACCCTGCATCAGCGTACCCCTGGCACCCACCTGCCTCTCTCCTCTCTCTCTCTGGGCCCAGTTTCATAGAACGGTTTAGGGTTGGAAGGGATCTTAAAGATCATCCAATTCCAGCCTCCCTGCCATGAGCAGGGACACCTCCCACTAGCCCAGGCTGTTCAAGGCTCCATCCAACCTGGCCTTAAGTACCTCCAGAGAAGGGGCATCCACAACCTCTCTGGGCAACCCTCTGCGGAGTCTCAGCACCCTGAGAGTAAAGAACTTCTTCCCAATGTCTACATCCACTCTTCCCTCCCTCTCCAGCAAGCTCTTGACCCCAGCAGTGGTTTCAGCAGTGAGTGAGGAGCAGCAGCAGGAGGAGGCAGCCCCCGACCCCGAGCAGTCCTGGACAGGGACCGCAGCACGTTCGCCCGCCCGCGCTGCCCGCTGCCTGTTTGCCTTCAACCCACCAGAGGACACGTCCTGTTTTCTTGTTTACAGCTATATTTATCTCCTCCAACCAGGCTTGCTCTTCCTCAGGGACCTCTGAGGGGAAGGGTGGGCTGGGGAGCAGCCAGGAGAGGCCGGATCCCAGGGACGTGCCCCATGCGGCGCAGGCGCCCGGGCCTGGCCACCCCATCTCTGCCTCCAGGAGCTTTCGGGGCCCCTCTGACGTGCATTTTGGCACTTCCTTCCTTTACCCAGCACCCACCTGGAGATGGAAAATGAGTAAATCCCATCCTGTCTGGACCTGCCACATCCTTCCCCAGCAGTGCTGGAGCTCAGCAAAGGGCTGCGTGTCCCCAGCACCTTGCCCAGCCCCTGCGAAACACTGTGGGCTGGGGGAGGTGCTGAGGCTTCCCCCTGCAAATTGTTGCTGCAAAAGGCTATGTGGCACCCTTCTCCTTGGCATACCAAAGACCCTGGTGTGTGGAAAGCTGCTTCTCTCAGCTCACATCCCACCCAGGACTCCAGCATCCAGATGGGCTCATGACCGTGGCGCTCAGAGCGTGTGAAAAGGCCACAGAGAGGCCAGAGAGGGTCATAGGAGAGGTCTGGAGAGCCTCTCCTACGAGGACAGGCTGAGAGAGTTCAGCCTGGAGAGGAGAAAGCTCTGAGGAAACTTTCTTATGGCCTTTCAGTACCTGAAGGGGCTATAAGAAGGCTGGAGAGGGACTATCTGTAAGGGGCTGTGGCAAGAGGGCAAGGGGCAATGGTTTGAAACTAGAACAGAGGAGATGTTTTAGGAAGAAATTCTTTACTCTGAGGGTGGTGACACTGGAACAGGTTGTCCAGAGAAGTTGTAAATGTTCCCTCTCTGGAAGTTTAAGACCAGGATGGCTGAAGACTTGAGCAACCTGGGCTAGTGGGAGGTGTCCCTGCCCAGGGTGGGGTTTGGAACTGGATGATCTTTAATGTCCCTTCCAAACCGAAGCCACTCCATGATTCCATGATTCTATGTCAGTTGAGAATTGATCAAACTTTTAATCAATAACTTAAGACAAATGCCCCTGACTTGTGCTCCCATATTTGCTGCATCCCGGGGCAGAGCCAAGTCTCACCACCATGAATTGCTCAGGCTTGACACGACTGGTTAACAAAACACTGAGATGACAAATCCAGTGTTCTTTTGTTGCCTTGTAATGAATGAGTCAGGCAGAGGAAAACTGGAATAAGCCATCAAAGAGAAGGAGAGAAAAGGCAGGCACCTGCTTAATCCTGTTCTCTGTGAACGCAGATAACCCCAAAGCACTACTGGGAGTTTAAAGGCTTTTCCTATTAACCCAGAGCTTACACACTTGGATTCACAGCCTCACAGCTGCCTCACAGACTAGAGGGCTGGGGGTTTGCACAGCAGGAGGGACCACTCACTGCTTGGGTACCCTCCCACCCTGTGACAAGCTGGGACACCCTGAGTGTGCCATGCTGCCATCAATTCTTGGCACTCAAAGGGGATAAACAGCAGGTACTGCATGCACGAAGCTGTACCCAGGCTTATAAGGAGACATTTCCCCACCGTGCCTCATTTTCCCCCTCATTACCCAAGCTTTTCCCCAAGCACACCCCTTCCTGGCTCAGTGTTGTGCCAGGATGTGGGTACAGGGCAGAGCTGCCTGGTAGCACTTCCGTCCCAGATGCAGGGAGTGTTCTGCAGAGTCACAGCTCAGGATCCACCTGCGATGGGGATTAACATCACACAACCCAGCAGCAGGGCTTTGGGGGCAGTATCTCAGGGAGACACTTTGCTCCTTGGGGAAGGACATGCCCTGGTTCCTCACCTCCACATGCAGATGGGGAAGGCAGACCCTGGACTGAGGGATCCCAAAGCATTTTGTCCCCACAATGGATCAAAGCCCACATACAGGACAGGTTTAAATGCCTCTGGGTGATGCTCTGGTACCACTACCAGAGCTGCTGTGGGCACTCGTTCAGCACCCACAAACCCACCAGCACCTCCTGCCCACAAAGGCAACTCCAGCAGCCTGCTGCCACCTTGCCCTGTGTCTCCATGTCTTTGTGATGGAGGGATGGAGGAGGAAGGTTGGCAGCATGTCCTTCATTCCCCCTGGTATCTCACTGCATATAACCCCCAGGAAGGATGCCCAGCCCAGCTCAAAGGCTTTGACCTGCCTGGTGGTGGTGGTTTCAAACACACACAATTCCTTAGGAGCAGATGCACCCAAAGGCTTCCACGCTGGTGACAACCTTGGTGGCTTCTCCCTTCTCCAGTGGTCTGGGAAGCCAAGCCACGGGGACCCCAGATCTGCTTCCTAAGACAGCACCCAACCCCCATGGCACTGCACCAACAGGATGCAGAAGGCTTACAGTGACTCAGGAGCTCTCCCAGTGAAGAGGACAGGGGAACAGTGACCCAAGAACTCTGGTGGAGGGGACAGTGGGTGGCATCTCACCTTGCCCGCCGGATGAAGCGTGCTGCCTCCTGGGCATAGCGCGCTGCCAGGCTGCTGAGGTTGGCAGGCTGCTGGATGATGGTGACGTTCTCAAAGAGAGGAAGGGCCACCTCTGTGTAACACTCCCTTCTTGCCACCCTGCTGGGAAGAAGCCACCCCACACTCATCACCTGCTGTGGCAGCAGACGAAGAGCCTGGCTGTTCTCTGGCTTCGCAGAAAGCCAAGGAGGGCAGAAGAGAAGGGATGATGCCAATGCCCCGATGGCACAAGGCACTCCAGGGGCTGACCCACCCTGCCCTCATCCTGCTGCAGGGTGCACAGAGGGAAGAACAAGTGCATGGAGCATAAGGGGAGGTGACCACAGCAAAGGGCAGGGGACACCAGTGCAATACCCACCTCCCAGGGCCATCACTCAATGCCCCCCACGTCCCTGTACCTGGCAGCTGTGCCGTGCTGTGGGCAGGGCGGGCAGGGTGGCAGGTTGTAACCAGGGGTGTCTGTACAGCCCATGTCATGGCTGTAGGGGATCCCAAAGAAGTAATCAAAGCCTGAGGAGCAAGTGAGGGTGTCAGCAGGGACAAGGTGAGCGGGAGGTGCCCAGCTTGTCCCCACCAGCACAGCTCTTACCACGGAAGCTGGGGTGATGGCGGCCGTGGTGCCCCAGGTGCCACTTGCCTGTGTGGAAGCCAGAGAACATCATCTCAGAGGATAACTCAGCTACAGTCACCACCAGCCAGCACCCACAAGGCTCCTGCACTGCTGGGGGCTTTAATCTAGCAAGAAAAGCTACTTGTTTGTGCTGGCCATGTCTCCAGAAGGCCTGCTGCTTCTGCAGAAGCTCAGAAGAAATGCAGAAGGTGTCTCCTGCCTGTGCAGAGCCACTGCTCCCAACCTGAAAAGGCTCTTCCATGCCTTCATGTTCAGAGGAGCTGACTTCCCAACCCCTCCCAACCAGCCAGCCTCATCCTCTGACCTCCAGCACATGCTTGCTCCCACTGAAAGTACTGATCCAAGAGGGAGAACTGCAAAAGCTATGGGGGAAAGGAGAAACTGGGAGATTTTCTGCAGACACAAAGGACTGGCTGACAGCTAGGGCTCGGGCAAGATGAAGGGATCCATGGTGACAGGAAGGTACCCAAAGCCACGGGGCCAGTGGCACTCAATCCCAAGGGGTGGGATGCAGGAGGGCAGAGCTGCTGGGCACTGTCAGGTTTACTAAGGCAAGCCCAGAATGTTCCTCGTGAGGTGAAGCAATTAGAGCTTGAGTGGGGAACTGGGGTGGGTCTGCATTACAAAGCATCATGTTTGAAAGCAAAAGTTTTTAAACTTGGGATTGCAAAATCCAAGGGGAAGTGCAAAATCTGACCCATGTGATCACAGGATCATAGAATCACAGAATGCCAGGTTGGAAGGGATCCTAAAGAGCATCTGGTCCAACCTTTCTGGGTGATAGTGGAGCTGAAATGAGCTGGCCCTGCACCCTGGCAAGCTGAGCCTTCAAGCTGTCCAATGTAGGGGAATCCATCACTTCCCTTGGGAGATGCACTGGTCAGGGCACACCTGGAGTGCTGTGTCCAGTTCTGGGCCCCTCAGTTCAAGAGAGATGTTGAGGTGCTGGAAGGTGCCCAGAGAAGGGCAGCAAGGCTGGGGAGGGGCCTGGAGCACAGCCCTGTGAGGAGAGACTGAGGGAGCTGGGGGTGTGCAGCCTGCAGAAGAGGAGGCTCAGGGCAGACCTCATTGCTCTCTGCAGCTACCTGAAGGGAGGTTGTGGCCAGGTGGGGTTGGGCTCTGCTGCCAGGCAATCAGCAAGAGAACAAGGGGACACAGCCTCAAGCTGTGCCTGGGGAGGTCTGGGCTGGATGTGAGGAGGAAGTTGTTGCCAGAGAGAGTGACTGGCATTGGAATGGGCTGCCCAGGGAGGTGGTGGAGTTGCAGTCCCTGGAGGTGTTGAAGCAAAGCCTGGATGGGGCACTTAGTGCCATGGTCTGGTTGCTTGACTAGGGCTGGGTGCTAGGTTGGGCTGGGTGAGCTTGGAGCTCTCTTCCAACCTGGCTGACTCTGTGATTCTATGATTCCAATCTCTCACTGTTCTCATGGGGAAAATTTTTCTTCTGGAGCCCAATGGGAATCTCCCCAGCAGTAACTTGTTCCCATCACCTCTTGTCTTTGTCATGGCACTGCTGTAAAAAGGGAGTCTCCATCCTCCTGGCAGCCACCCTTTATGTACTGGTCCATGGTGATAAGGCCTCCCCTAAGCCTTCTCAAGGCTGGACCAACTGAGCTCTCACAGCCTTTCTAGACCCTCCAGGCTTCCCTTAACTGCCAGCATTTCACCTAACTCCCAGTGGTGCCTCCTCAGCAGGGGATGGAGATGGGCATCTTTGCCCCCAACCCCACTATCTCCCCACCCTTGTAAGGCAGCTGTTACCTATAGCCCCCGTGCTGTACCCAGCCTCCCGCAGGACCTCGGCCAGGGTGGTCTCATTCAGGGGCAGGCCACCAACAGAGGTGACAGCAAAGTTGTGGGTGACTCCGTTGCGTGCCCCAAGACGTCCTGTCAGCAGAGATGCACGGGATGGGGAGCAAGTGGATGCAGCTGAGTGGAAGTCCACAAACCTGGAAAACGAAAGGAGCCTTCACCAGCAAGCCCCTGCGTGGACCAAAGCTGCCTTGTCCCCTCCTGCTACCCTGCATGCATCCCCTTCCACCCCAGGGAGGAGGGTCTGGAGTGAGGGATGAAGCTTGCAGGTCTCAGTGGGGACAGACAGACCTGCACCATGAGGTGCCAGGCTCTGGCCACCCTCCCAGTGCAGCCAGTATCACATCAGTGACACCCCTCTGCCTGCCAGTCCCAGGGGAGTGGACTCCCCTTTGCTGTGGGACAGAGTAACTCAGGATGCTTGAAGAGGGTCAGGGAAGGGGAGCAGACATTACCTTGTCCCTTCAGCAGCCAGCTCATCCAAATGTGGGGTCTCTTTTGTCTCTGCCCAGTTGGCTCCCAGATCTCCCCAGCCCACATCATCTGCCAGGATGACAATGAAGTTGGGCTGCCTGTGTGCCACACACGGAGCTGAGAAACCCACCAGCACCACAGAGAGCACCAGCACTGCCCAGGACCAGGGACTGCCCATGGTGCCACACATCCCCTCCCTGCCACGCTGGGGCATTGGTGGCTTTGCCTTCCCCAAACTGCCTCTGTGGTGTCCCTGTGGGTGCAGCTGAGCTCTCCACAGCGATGCAAACGTCCCCTCCTTCACTGCTCCCTCCAGGCCAGGTCAGGGAGCAGCAGGTTCAGGTTTGCTCTCTTGGCTACCGGTGGAGCTGCAACACCTCCTGCATCCTTCACACTCAGGCACAGCTGATATTCCTGAAATCAGCAGCAGCAAAGGTGTTATTCTTGGAAGTCAAAAACACCCTTTGAAGTCACTGTTGCTCTATTTTTAACTTTCCTTCCTTCCTGCTAAAAATCTAATTAGACACCAGACCAAAGTGGTATTTTTCCCTCCAGAAGTGTGTTCGATCTGCTGCAGCAGCTCCTCTCCCCTCGCCGCAGCCTGGGGGATGTTCACACACAACAAACAGCTCCGCAGACCACACTCCTCAGCTGGCCGAGGCCCTGACCTCCTTCTTCCAGGTGGATCAAGAGCTGCTGTGGCTCTGCTGGCAGCTGCTGGTTCATCCTTCACTTTGCATGGCTACAGCATACCCTGTGCAAGAGAAACGAGACACAATCAGGACCTGCCAGAGCTCTCCTGCATCCCAGCCTGGGACAGAATGGTTTGTTCAGGCATCAAGGCTTTGCCTTTCAAGTTGTACTGTTTGCTGCCTGGCTCATGATGGCTCAGCTGGAAGACCTGGAAACAAGGAGCATGCCTTTCCTGCATTCCCAGCTTATGCTGGCATGGTCCCTGCAGTGCTGACATCCCTGGGGAGCAGGACTGCTCCCTCCTGCCTGGTGCACAGCCCTTGGGGAGGTGGAATGTGCAGGGTCTTGCCTTCGTCTGTACAAACTGAGAAGTTTCTAGAGCTCATCTTTAAAATTACTTCTGCTCACCTTGCCCCACTGCTGCCCATGGGTCAGAGCAGGCAGCAGCCCAGCTGCCAACCACCGGGGGGGGGGGGGGGGGNCAAGAATGCAGGAATTCAGGTGAAGCCAGAAAGGAATAAACCCCAGAAACACCTGGCCTTACAGGACAAGCACATACAGTCCCTTAGGGCAGGAGTTGGCCTCCAGCAATGGAAAGGTTCAAGGATAAGCACTCGAAAGATCAGTGGTGGAGATGGGGTTGTGAAATACAACATCTTGAGCACAGTCATGGCCAAAGGGAGATGAAGCTGCAGAGATCTGCCAAAACCACGCTGAGCCCTGCATGAGGAGCTCTGCACTGGCTGTGTAGATGGCACAGGACCTGCTCCTAGATGGGGATGGCCTGGGGCCAGCGGGACCCAGCTGGGACCAGTACTGTGGCAAATTTCTGCAGTTGGTACCAGCAACCTTGGGGGAGGAATGTGGCATGGAGAACACAGCTCCCGTGGGATGGTCAGCACGGCTCAGCAGGACAGCATCCACAAAGACAAAATGAGAGGGTGAGGAGAGAGAGGGATACTGGAGAATAAAAAAGGAGGAGATGACAGGGGGAGGCAGGAGAGGGAATAGGACAAGCCCCATCTGTAGGCCAAGAGGTCTGCAGCTGGCACAGCAAATTATTCCCAGGTTTCACATCTTGAAAAGCTTTGGGCTGTCGCTCGGAGCAGCAGCTTCAGAACTGTTGGCGCAGCACTGCGGGGATGTGACTTCTTCATAATTCATAGCCCAGAGCAGCCACTTACAAACCTCCAGCTCCGGGCCTGGAAGCTCTTGGTACATTAATTAACGGGGTGGGATGTGGTGGGCTGAGCTGGTAGGAGGGGGCTGAGCCATGACAGAGGCTGCTCAGCTCTGCCCAATAAAAGCACATGAGCCCAGCTCCTGTTTCTGCACCATAACTGCAAACTCACAACTCACTCCCCGTGCCCTGAACTAGCAAACAGCAACAAGAATTGAGGCTGCATATCTGGGCATGCAGTGGGATGGTGGCTAAGTCCCTTTCATTTTCCCAGAAAAGATTCCCTTTGCAGTCTGTCTGGAAAGCCCTTGGGTTTGTTTTTTTTTTAATGGAAGAGGTTTGAACGAGCAGCTCTGCTTCAGTCCAACACCTTCATGCAGGAGCTGGGCACAGCTGGACCAAGGAAAGCATGGACTTGAGATACCATCTTCATAGGAACAGCCTGGATTAACCTGGGCATGGCTAAGTGTGACCTCAGCCCTATGTCAGCCCTCTGCAGAGGAGTGGAGCAGGAGACCACCCTGCACTGGAATTGGTTTGGCAACAGAAAAAGAAGGGACAAAGTCCATCTGAGCCCCGAGTAACCATCCCAGCTGAGCAGCTGTGCCTAGGGTGGGTGGTGCTCACCCTTTGCAGGATGCAATCCTACCCCTCTGGTACCTTCATCAACATCCAGCTGCTCCCACCAGCAGATCCTGGGCCACTTTCCCAGGCTGAATGCAGTCCCTGCACCAACTCCCAGCCTCCTGGAGCATCCTCCACACAGCATCCCGTCCCCAGGGGGTGGCCTTGCACCATGCAACTTGCACTGGGGACCCTCATCAGCACCTGCAGCCACCCAGAAGAACTGAGCAACACCCAAGGGAGCTGGACCCACAAAGCTCTGTCACTTTGGGCAGGGACACCAGGATGACACAGTTAAGAACAACAATCAAAAGCATTTTCAAAGGACACTTTCTTCTCTCTAAATTACAGGGGAGTGTCATCCAGGGCTGAAATTTATGCATTAGAGTCAGAGAAAACTTCTTGATCTCCGATGCTCAGAGGCCACTTGAAGGAGAGTCCACGGAAGATGGGACGCGCCAGGGCGGCTCTTGCCAAGCTCCTGCAGCACCATCCTCATCATCCACAGCAGGTCCAAACCCCAGTGGAGCATGAGGCTGTCCTTTGGCACCAACCCCAGTGCTCTCCTCCAAGATCCTTGGCAGAGGCGCCTCTCTGACCCTTTGATCTTGAATTCCTGGGCGAGTTCGGGCTGTGCCGGCTCTGTCCCTGCCACACGCTGTGAATGTCCTCCAGCAGCGCCAAGGTGCCCACAGGGAGCCTGCCTGGATGAGCCCTGGGCCCTGCTCGCCCTGCTCAGCAGCACCTCTGCTCCCTCATCACACTGCTGAAGGACTATCTTTTAGCTGTTTACCCAAAAGATAAGGGACTCAGAAGAGCTTCCCCCAGGCTGACTGTGGTGGGAATATGGCTGTTCACAGGATCACAGGCTCACAGGATGTCAGAGGTTGGAGGGGACCCAAAGAGATCATCCAGTCCAACCCCCCTGCCAGAGCAGGACCAGACAACCTAGCTCAGGTCACACAGGAACACATCCAGACAGGCCTGGAAAGGCTCCAGAGAAGGAGACTCCACAGCCTCTCTGGGCAGCCTGTGCCAGGGCTCTGGGACCCTTCCAGTCAAGAAGTTCCCCCTTGTGTTGAGCTGGAACCTCCTGTGCTGCAGTTTCCATCCATTGCTCCTTGTCCTATCCCAGGCAGCAGTGAGCAGAGCCTGTCCCCCTATCCTGACCTCCAGCTCTCAGATATTTATAAACATTTATTAGATCCCCTCTCAGTCTTCTCTTCTCCAGACTAAGCAGCCCCAGGTCTCTCAGCCTCTTCTCATCAGGCAGTGCTGCAGTCCTCTCATCATCCTCCAGCAGATCCCTGTCCCTCTTAAGCTGCGGAGCCCTAAACTCAAGATGAGGTCTCACCAGGGCAGAGCAGAGGGGGAGAACCTCCCTTGATCTGCTGGACACACTCCTCTTAACACACCCCAAGATCCCATTGGCCTTCTTGGCCACCAGGGCACATTGCTGTCCCATGGACAACTTGTTAGCCACCAGCACTCCCAGGTCCCTCTCCAGAGGGCTGTTGCTGTTGCAGCAGCTTGCTTCATGCCAAGCAGGAAATGCTGCACTGGTGGTTACAGCTTGATGAGCTGCCTGCCTGGGCAGAATCAAGGAACCAATGCCTCCAAGCTAACCAGTACCATGCTCCTTGCCACAGTGGTGCTGGGCATCGCTCAGACCTGGCCTTCACAGCACACACCTTGTACCAGGCAAGACTCAAACAAACAAAGTGCATTGCTGCCAGCCAGACAAGGCGTTTCCACAGAAGGAGGAGGGAGAAGTCAAAACCAGATAAACCAGTTCAGAATAGCCCCAAAGCCTCTCCAACCGGCACTGCTCGGTGCTGGCCCCAGGGCAGGAGAGATACCACCTGGATTTGGGGATGCCACCCCTTGGCTGTACCAGCAGCAAGCAGCCATGGTTGCCCACCCAGAGCTGGGAGTATCTGCCCTGTATTTATTACACATTAACCAGAAGTTTACAAATCCTGGGGCCAGCATGATCATTTTCACATTTTTCACATTCTTTCACATTTTCACGCCTGCCTGGAGAGCAAAGCAGCAGCCAGAGCCCAGAAAAACCTGCTGCCCTTTGAAGCACACCCAGTTGTGCTGAGCTGTCCCCTGCTGCCAAGGCCCAGAGTGCCACAGCTCTGATCTCCTGCCCCAACGCCCGGCAGTGACCCTGCTCTCCTGCTGGAAGTCCTGCAGGCATCCCCATCCCAGCTGTGAGCAGCCAGGAGATAAGGAGACAGTAGGAATGAGAAATTCAAACTGGAATGGGTACCCAGTGCTACCCCAGGGCCACTCTGGGGGCTCCCAGCATCACCCCTCGTGCCAGTCAGGGTCAGGGAAACTGAGGCAGGCAAGCAGAGGTTGTGGCTGAAGCTGAGTGCTGAGCGTGTGACACAGGATGGTCATGGAGTCATAGGATCACTTCAGGTCACAGGCTCACAGGATGGCAGGGGCTGGAAGGGACCCAAAGAGATCATCCAGTCCAACTCCCCTGCCAGAGCAGGATCAGACAATCCAGCTCAGAGCACACAGAACACATCCAGACAGGCCTGGAAAGGCTCCAGAGAAGGAGACTCCACAACCTCTCTGGGCAGCCTGTGCCAGTGCTCTGTGACCCTTACAGGAAAGAAGTTCCCCTTGTGCTGAGCTGGAACCTCCTGTGCTGCAGCTTCCATCTATTGCTCCTTGTCCTATCCCAGGTAGCAGTGAGCAGAGCCTGTGTCCCGCCCCCGACCCTGACCCCCAGCCCTCAGATAGTTATAAACATTTATTAAATGCCCTCTCAGATGGAGAAGCCCTTGAAGATCATCCAGCCTAACCACCCTCTAACTCCGCCCAGCCTGGTGCTAACCCACGTCCGTCAGCACCACATCTCTGCAGCTTTTAAACACCTCCACAAGCTGTGATTCAGCCACCTCCCTGGGGAGCCTGCTCCAGCGTCTGACAACTCTTCCAGTGGAGAACTTTCTTCTAACACCCAACCTCAACCTCCCCTGCTGCAACTCGAGGCCATTTCCTCTCATCCCCGCAGTGTGGCTCACGGTGTTGATTCCCAGCCCGGCCAAGGGGATGCCCAGCCACATCCTGGAGGGGAGGGATGGTGTCACATCCCAGCAGCAGTGAGTAAAAGCCCCATGTTTTGTTTGCAGCCTAACCACACGCAGGCTTTATTTTCGACTCCAGCACCACCGAGGCCAGCAGGTGCCTCGCCTGAGGTTTGCCCGGGGGCAGGGGCTGCAGGAGCTCTGTGCCTGCCCTGTAGGCCTCCTCCATCCCCAACATGTTTACCAGCCAAGCTGCATTCCCGCTACAACTGTGCTCACAATGCTCTGAACGCAGTCAAGACATTTATTCCAGGAAGAGGTTTTCTACTGGAATGGTTTATTCCAGTTCCCTTAGCAGAGTAAGCAGCACCGACAAAAAACATTCTTCTGCAGATTGCCCAGGACCTCTGCCAGCTCCCGGGACAGGAGAATGTTTTTCACCCATCTAACTGCTGGGTCTTTCAGAGAAAACATTACACATGCCGAGCAGGGCTGGGTGAACCCCGGCAGAATAAATGAACTGGAAGTCCCTGACCCATCCGGCGGCAGCCGCAGCGAGCGGGGCCCCAGCTCCCTCTCTGCCTGCAGCCCGCCCTGTTTTTCCAGCTCCAGGCTGATTTATGCCCACAGATGGATGCTTGCTTTCCTTCCCGACGCTTTACAGAGTGCTCAGACACCAGCCACACGCTTCCCCATGAAGATGGAGAAGCAGGGCTGGGTGCGAGCCGCTTCCAGGCACCGGGCAGACCCAAAATGGATGTGCTGGGGCAAAGCGTCCTGGCACGACACAGCCAAGTTCTAGCCAAGGCTGGGCTGCAGCAGGGGAAATCCCCTCAAAGTGGGCAAGCAACCTGGAGAAAAAAAGGACTTTATGGTGGAGCTGGGAAGCCTTAGGCTCAGGAGGCTGCTCTGTCCCTCTGATGGGGCCCCTTCAGCTCCCATGGTTCCCCAAAGCCTTATTGCACTTGGAAAGCCTGAAGGAAAGGAATGAGAAGGTGCAGCAGAGACAGATGCAAAGTACTGACAAGAAATACCAAGGAGTAAATCGCCTTTGTTTTTTTTTCATGCCAAAGATATTTGCATTCTTATTTCTCCCCTGGAGGCACAAACCTCTTTTGTTGTCCCACAACCACTTGCACTATCGCTGCCAGGAAGAACTGCAGCTCAGGGAGGGTGATCCATGCTCAAGGAAGAGCTTGTGTAACGGGACATCAGCTCTCCCAGCCCCAGACAAGGTGTTGGCCCAGGATCCCTACCCCTGAGAGGCAGAACCCCTCGGAGGAAAGGGTTTCCTGCAGGACAGAGTGACGTGATGCTCCCCAAGGACATAACAGCACAGTCCTCATCACACCTCATGGCTCAGCACATGGAGCTGAGCTCGTTTAGGATGGGACTGTGAAGGGTGAAGCTGCTGCAAGCTCCTTACAAGGACCAGAGCCTCAGCGGCTTGCTGGAGGCAGTGGCTGTCAGACCAGCGCTACCACGAGAACTCAGCAGAAGCTTTCTCCAAATCACTGAGTGAAAGCAGTGGATAATCTGCCTCATTTCTCAGAAGATTCCAGAATTTTGCCCCCGCTACCTGGCATGGTCACCTCCCATTGTGACAAAAAAGCCAGAACACCAGGGAAGGGACTCCTGCCAAAGCAAACGCAGCAGCCCTTGAGCCCTTGCCGACAGGCGAGGCACCGAAGGAACATTTTAACCTAAGCAGTTTTTCCAGGGGCTAGGAACCAGAATGGCCAGGTTCCACTTAAACCCACCAAACTGTGCTGGACCTGCATGGGAGGGCAAGTGAGGAGGGGTCTGGTCACTGCCCCACTCTGAGCCCTCTGCAGGCAAAAGTTGCTTAGCTCAGGAGTTCTGAGGCGCAGTCTGAAGCTCCAAAACTTCTCCACCAGCATCTGTCTGTGCCCAGACAGCAGCAGGAGTGCCTGTCGCACAAGCAGCCACACAAATGCAGCACTGTCAGGTTTATCCTCTTTCTTTACTGATTTCAGGGAATTTTAGAGGGAAGCCTAAAGCAGACATTGCTTTAGTTCCATCCTCCTTGGCCAGGCACTGCTGGGGAGGACCCCTGCCCTGTGCTCCCCATGGCAGATGTCTGACCCCTCGGCTCCCTCCCTCCTCCATCCATGCAGGTGGCAAGTCGTCCAGTTTGACTCACAAATTGCTGCTTCTGAAATTCCCAACATAAAGCAGATGTTTTTTGCCTAAATAAGCAACACCTGCCACATGCAGTGCTGGAGCATGGAGGGGACCAGCACATGATGGCATCCTCAGAAATGGTGTGGGGGACTTCGGTGTGTGCTCAGCCCCATCCCAATTGCTCCAGTGTGTGCTCAGCCCCATCCCAGTGTCTCCAATGTCTGCTCAGCCCCATCCCAGCTGCTGCAGTCCCAAATGGAATGCTGGCTGCCTACTCTGCTGCAAGCCCGACCCCAGCACTGCATCCTGCTGCTGCAGGACCAGGAGGGAGGCAAGCAGGCAGATCCTGGCCTCACCACCCAGAGGGTCTCAAGCACGTGGGGAGAGAGACCTTTCCTTCACATCCCAACCTGCATCAACTCATCCCATTCCCATGAGGTGATTGAGGTCTTTCTGCAAACCCTTTGCACCAAAGGTGCACCAAGGGGGACAGAATTGATGCAAGGAGGTGAAAGTGATGAGAGGATCCCAAATTCGGGGGGGAAAACCCCAAACCTGGAAGCATTTAAGACCAGGTTGGATGGAGCCTTGAGCAACCTGGTCCAGTTTCGAGCAACCTGGTCTAGTGGGAGGTGTCCTTGCCCATGGCTGGGGGCTTGGAACTAGATGCTCCTTAAGGTCCCTTCCAACCCGAACCCCTCTTGTGAGTCTGTGAAACCCTCAAGGGGCGAGGCCGGGACACTCACCCCCCTCTTTGCACCGGTTGAGTTTCTGCTGCCGCTGCTCTGCCCGGCGACCCCCAGCCCGCAGCGCCCTCCCCGCAGAGCTCAGGCTGGACCGAACCGGCGGGGACCTGCTCCTCCCGGCGGTGCTCCAGCCCCGCCCTCCCCCCACCCCCGGCGGGGTTTCGGGCTCGGGGCGGGGGGGGCCGTTAG
>VWYK01104709.1:3343-25620 GCA_013399775.1 Semnornis frantzii
GAGGAAGTTGTCTGCAGTGAGGGTGGTGAGACACTGGAACAGGTTGCCCAGGGAGGTTGTGGTTGCTCCCTCCCTGGAGGTGTTCAAGGTCAGGTTGGAGGAGGCCTTGAGTGAGCTGTACTAGTGGGAGGTGTCCCTGCCTATGGCAGGGGGTTGGAACTAGATGATCTTTGAGGTCCCTTCCAACCTCACCATTCTATGATTCTTTTCCTAAATGTGAAGCTTGATGCAGGAACTAATCACTTGAATGCCTTTTGTTTTTAAATGCTACCTGTTTCAGTGGTGCTTTTAGCTCACTTTTTGCTAGAAAAATCTAACAGGACTATGTTTAAGATGCAATTAATGTCTACATTTAAAGGAATGATGCTTTTCAGAACTGGTACCTCACTGAAAGGGAAATTGATTTTCAATGTGCAGGCACAATTAAATCGTATTTCCAATTTAAATTGATGGGATCAAAATCTAGCTTCTCTTCCTAAAGCTAATAGAGACAAGAAGAGTCTGTAGTAGCAACCCTAGAGAAGATCAAGCTGCCAGTAGTAGAGAGAAAAATAAATTAATAATTCACTAGGCATCTTTCATATGCTTCAAAACCTGACATTTATTCCTACTTCCATTGGAAATTAATCCACAAATGATTAGTCATGTGGAGACTTATTTACAACCCACTGGTCTTCCAGTTATCCTGAAGAAAATGATAAATTCTTTCCAGACTGCGCTGAATTCAAAACAACAATCAAGAAGTTAACTGCCTGAGCCCGGAAACGGAGACACATTCCCAGTTGTCACATCCCCACTCCCTGAGAGGCAGCAGCAACAGACTGGAATTCATCTCACCTGAGTTTCAGCTGCCTAAGTATTAAATACTCAAGTTAAGTTGGCTATTTTGACTCCACCCATTGCCAATGGATAACAATTGATGCTCTCCAGAGTTTATTCATCGTACTTGACTTGGGCACCTCACTTAGGAAAGGATATATTTTCCTTCAGTGCTGTTAGACACACTGTTAAGTAAAGATGTCTAGACATCTAGATTTAGACTGGAGGCTTAATGCTTAAATGTTTATATTTAGATAAGGTGATTTTCATTGCAAGAGCCTGACTGTGTGCCAGCACAGGAGGGGATATCTGGTTGCTCATTCAGCCGTTCCCTGCCTCTGATTAAAGTGGTGAGCTACGTGGAAATTACTGCTCCAAGAGTTACCAGTAGGACAGCACTGTCAACATAAAAAACATATCCTGAATCTCTACAAACAAAGAGCTAAAACATCCACTGAACATAAAGCAGGATAGGAGTAATGGAAAAGCATCAGCACCATGGAAACCACACTGGTCTGTCAGGTAGGAAAAGCCTTATTTCTTCTAGTACATCTAACCTGGTGGTATTTTTATATGGATCTCTGGTATGACTTTAAGTCCTATGTGTAAATTACAGAATCCTCTCCACTGATAAGTTGCCCTTGTTCTACAAGAAATCGTATTGCTATGAATTACTTGGAGGAAAAGAGTAGGTGCAGTTGAAAACAGGAGACTGACTCCTGATACGTTGGAAAAAACAAGGAGCACAGTATCTTAAGAAACAATATACCAAAGATTTTAACTAGATAGGAGGGGAACCAAAGAAAGCCAGGAAAGAAAGAAGCCATTCATTCTTTTAACTGTTACACAATGTGCATTCCAGGTCTTCCTTTTAACCAAAAGCAACCATCATGGGTGACAGTTTAGCGATTAATGACCTGATTCTGTGAACAGCTAAAAGCACCTAATAAATCATGCTCCAAGTCTCAGAGGTGCAGCCTGTAGCAAGTTCTCTGGACCAAAGCTTGGCTCTGATTAAAGGGATTACCTAATCTTGTTATATTAAAAAAAGAACAAATATTAAGTGACACAACAAGTAGAGTGAGATTGCAGGATTGCCCAAGCTAATAGTGCACGTTACAGAGCCCTACAAAGAGCTGGTACCAACTCCTGTTACCTTTAGAGTCATATCGTCAGAGCAGGATGCCAGAAGATTACCAGTTGGATCCCATTTGATTGCATTTACTTCATTCTAAAATTGAACAGTGAAAATAAGTTGGAGTCTTCCCTTCTATTACAAATGACAGCCCCAGCAGTTATGAGTCTTTGTATAATTATATTTTAACATTTAATCTTCATTCCAACCTTTGCCTTCAATAACAACAGGTTTTTTGCTACCTGTTTATCAGATTTTCCCATGTATGCTTACACAACATAGGCTGTGCATAGCAAAGTCTTAAAGGTACCACGTTCCTTCTTCTAAAGCTCATTTTTGCTATGCCACATTGGCACTGGTAACAAAGCTGTACGTAGGAGAGAGACTTGTTCTAATAACGACAGAGACTACGGTTACTATACACAACCACCTGTGTATGTACACCTCTTGCCACAGACCCACGCAAGGTATACTTGCTGTATGCTGACAAGTATACTGGGTTCCCAAGTTCTCATTAATCAAAACATCCTATAGCAACCCCCAATTTTCCAGTACTTACTGTATGACCCTGGAAGGTTTTGATGGGCCTATCTTGTCCTAGTTTACAAACGTGAATACACATGTCTGTACTGCAAGAGGCAAATGTGTTGTTACTCTGCCAATCAACATCTAATGCTGGTGCTAAAAGAAAAAAGAAAGACATTTAAAACTATGGTATGTATTCTGCAAGAGTTTCATTTGCAAAATTGAGCATGCACCACCTTACAGTAAATGCCAACAGGAAGCAACCATTAATTTTACAGCAGTTCTAAAGATAATCGGACACTACGAACAGTGAGAAATGCATTCAAAACAGGTCTTATACATAAAATCAAAACAACTTAACAGTTAGTCATTAAGGCATGGAACATATCTGAAGTGAGACAGTTATACAGAAGATAGTGCAGCAGGACAACAAGCTGTAGTTAAGTCATTCATATATAAATCTCAAGAGTCAGAGCAAGGAACAGGTTCCCACGACTTAACACATCGTCATGCATGAGCTCATCTCCACTAAGAGTCCATGCTTCTGCTGACAGATCGCAGCCAGCAAAAGGTAATGATTTATTTCCTTTCTTAATTCCAGCACTATAAGGTGTGGTGACTTGAAGCTTAATCATGGGCGACATATTCCATTTGATCAAGCCAAGATATTTAGGGCAGACAGTACACAGAATTGCTTGGAGTAAATCAATGTTTTTGATTGTTGTGATGCAACTGAAAGCGTAGTGCAAGTGGAATAAAAACTGGAAACAAGACACATTTCTTAAGGGCCCTTCAGTGACATATTTGTCATCCTCTCTATTCTATTTTCCATCTGATTCTGGCAGACTTGCGCAGCATGCAGCCCACAAAGCAATTTGTCTGACCTCCTGAGAGGCTGCACTCTCATCCCAGCTGGCCAGCAAACAGCCTTTCAGCTGGTTTGTGGCCAAACAAATTGGGGGCAGCACAGAACAATGGGGTACAGAGCTGGGACTGCTGTAGCAGGAAGATGACAAATGCAGTCCATTGCTGATAAACACAAATCCTTTGTGGCACACCCACTGAATTTGTCTGTCACTGTACTCCAGAAAGTCAGATTATTTCTTAAGACTCTCATAGAAATTCAACAAAGTTTTTGGTTAGAAAGTTATACAATTGGAACAATTCTACCTTGGTTTATGTTCTCTAAATTCGTAAGAGGGGTGTCAGGATCCAAAGACTGCTTGTAAGATTTTAAAATGAGGTAAATAAAAGTTCCAGATTTTAAAAATTACTTTAATAAATAACACTTTTTTTCACCTTTTTAGGTGACAATCCTGAATGACCAAGGTCAAGACTTACCAGAATGAAAAGGAAACTGCTGCTTGGCTTCACCAGTGTGGGCATCCCAAATAATTGTGGTCTGTATTAAACAGATAAATAAACAATAAAATAGACTTGTACAAATTGCTAATTTCCCCACAACTACCACCACTTACATGTATTGGTACTACCTAGCCTACCTTCCACTGCCCAAGCCTGCTCCTGATTATTTATTTCTAGTGTTTTAACCACTGCTGAAGGAAGTGGTAATAGATGTACAGGCAACAGTAGAAAACCTTAATACACTGCAGTGTTAGGTCTGTTGGGAAGAAGGGGCTTGTGGGCTTTTTTGTAGTAAATAAAAATTAACTAGACTGTCTCCTCAGTCCTATTTATATTCCTCTAATTCGCTCCACACATCTATTTCAATTTCAAATCCTTCTGCATTCAAATTGGAATTTCAAATACTCATTTTGTCCCAAAGGAGGCCCTTATGTAAACAATTACTCTCATACTTAAGAATCTGAAAGATTTAAGGGTGTGATTGTGAGTTGTTCTTTGCCAATACCTCTGATATTCTTCTGATGAAAGAACTCTTACCTGACAGAATTAGTATTTTATAATCATGTAATTATATGACAGTATGTCTGACCTACCTCAAGGATCAATGGAAATTTTGACACTGAATTCAATGGAAGCACGAACTGACTACACAGATTATTTACGAAAAAGAAGCAAAAGGTTGGGGCAATCTTTCTGCTAGTGTAGAATATATTTCTAAGCATAATCTCAGTTGCTTCGTCCAAGGAGTTTTACTGACTGAAGCAAGGCTTTTATCTCTGCCAATTAAAGCTGCACCTCCACAAAGATTTTGCAACTGGCATATTTTGCAACTTCGAGGCCAGGTTGGACGAGGCCTTGAGTGACCTGTACTAGTGGGATGTGTCCTTGCCTATAGCAGGGGGTTGGAATTGGATGATCCTTGAGGTCTCTTCCAATCTTACTATTCTATGATTCTATATGCCATCAGAGCTGCCAAAACCAAGAAATCTGTCCTTTCTATGCTTTCAGACATTTATTTTTCCTTCCTTAGTGGTAGCACAAGCATTTATAAAGCAGGGCACTAAAGGAAACCAGGTTAAATATGTGCAGGCATAAAAAATAAAATAAAAATTAAAAAAAAAGGGAAAAAAATCCAAAGAGAAAATATTCTCCAGTGACACAGCCAGTCTGACATATTGTGGGCCTGTGGTCTTACTGAGCTTGCAGTTTGCCAGGATCACTAAGAAAAAGGCTGTGTTTACTTCTGCACCTTGAATCAATTACAGGGGAAAAAAATGAACTCTTGCTTTCTGAATAGTCTATTCTATTCTTTGAACTTCTCTTAGGTCTATTCTTTATCACTATGTACCCTTCCCAACATTCATAAAATTTCCCACAGTCACAGTAGCTTTGGATTTAAAGACCTTATGAGTCTGTTTAGACATGTGAAATAAAACACAGTTAAACAATGAGATTCATGGCATTACACTACTGGCACCTCCCCTGTCAGGATACCTGACTTTCCTTATGTTCCAGTTCTAACCTTTTTAATCATCCTCAGGCCTGACCGATACCCAAATTAGCCCAAACCTATTCCTCCAGTACAACATTTTTCTGAGACCTGGCATAAAGTGTTTCACTAAATTTAGATTACTTAATTTTACAAAGGCTTAATGTTGCTCCATTCAAAGTAGACACTTTCTAACTTTGCACTAACCTCACTGGGAAGAGAATCTGAAATCAAACAAACTATTTCCAACTACTATAAAACACAAGGAAACAAAGCTAGCACAATGAGTTCTTTGTAAGTACATATGTATGTTCCATGCCTTTTGTTTAATTTACTTACTTTCTACAGCTTAGCTTTATGGTCACAATTAGATTATAACGGTGAAGGAAAGAATTTTAATTTTACCAAAGATTATCTCACCTTGTCCACTCCTGCACTTAAAATGAAGTTTCCTTTCTTGTTCCATTTTAACGCAAATATAGGACCTTTATGTTGCCCTAAGGTGCTGGCAAGATTACCTGAAAATTTATATTGATATGAATACATTAAAAAAAATAAAAAACTATGCTTGTGAGCCACAATATAGGAAATCATACTGGAAACTAAAGTATTTCACTTACCATCTTTAGTCCATATCCTTGCAAAGCCATCATAAGACCCAGTTGCTAGAAGTGTACCTTCACTCTGCCAGCAAAAAAGGTTATTTTATTTATTTAGCTTTACTGTAGAACTCAAAGCTAAAGAGTACAAAGCTTATTTCAGGTAGAATACATCTGGGTAAGATTTATGATACCTAGTCCAGTGACTACAACTTCTTTTTAGTAAGTGCCTAAAGTACAACTCAAAACCAGGCATGTTTCAGGAGCCACAGCAGAGATACACAGTTGCTGTCACTTAAAATTTGACTATGCAAAACTATAGGTGCAATTCCTCAGAGCATTTTGAGCACTGCCATTTGTACTTACGTTCCAATCCAGCGATGTCACATCTTTGTTGCTGGGTACATCCTGCCCTCCTTCTCGTATGCAGTGTCGAAGTACCAGCTGCGTAGAGCCGCTCGTGCTGTTTTCACTGAGGTTCCATATCCGTGCTGTTGAATCTCCAGATCTACAAAACAGTTAATTCCATTTTCAAAAGTACTCCTTTCAAAACTGTGAATGTTGTGGCACTCAATGTAGAGGGTGTTGGGGCGGGTATTATTTTGACTTGTTACATACAAATGAGCACCGATACGACGTACAGACGTGCTTAACACACGTACCCTGAGGCCAAAAGGTCACTGACGGGATTCCAGGCACAGATGAATACTTCAGATTCATGGCCACGCAGCACCACTGCCTTGTTGGGAGGGATTTCAACATCTCCATCTACTTCCATCATGTCTGTGTGGTTATCTGCATTATGGGAAACAACAGTAGAGAGAAAGGGATTTTAATATTTTGGAGCAATATATCCTAGCTACCGTATGGCCCACATTCATCTGTGATGAGCACAAGGATTAACTCACAATTTATTTAGATCGAAATTTGACAGAGCTGTAATGTTCCTTAATTTTTCCAGTTCCATTTACAAAGCAGTGTAAACAGATGGAGAGTTTCAAAAATGTGAGAAAGCTCTTAGCCCTTCTAAACCTCAGTGTTCTAACATAGATTTAATTTTGGAACTTGAAATTGAGGCCTAAAGTTAATTTTTTTCTATGTTTAAAAAAAAAAAAAAGCTCTGATGTTAAAAGTCCTCAAACTATTTCAGGCATGACACCTCGTAGTACAATATGCTACTACTCTATCCGGTGATGAAAAATACGTTTATGGCACATGCGTTTTCAATAAGGGCTCTTTTTTCATCAAATGCAGTCAAACAGGTTTTAAGATCTAGATCTCATACGTATCATTTACAAAGTGGTTTTAACTAATACAACAACATTTGGTGATGCAGTAAACTGATAACAGAGCTTTTTAAACTGCATCGGCAATTACAGTGGAACTGTGGCAATACAGAGCTTTCTGCATGGAAGTGATGTTGAATCCATATTGTTCTGTACAGCATACTGGGGTAATTCAACTGACAAAACAGTTTCCTTGGCAGCTAACATCCATCATTCTCTATTATTAAAACTAAATTCACGCTCGGTGTAAATGCAGAGTATGAAAAAATACTGCAGTTCACCTGTGTCATATTTATTCACTGCAGTTAAACAAATCATTTCACATCTTTCATTTAATTTAACATTAAGAGTTCCTGTCACTGGTTGCATGTGTGAAAAAAACAAAAAAAGGGCTATTAGAATATGCATATTTTTAAGAAAGAGTACCATATAAAACAGTGCTTCAATTAAAGCAAATCAATGCCAGTATCATTTGGTCTACCTGCCAGTAGGGGTTGCTGGTATATCACATTTGACAGTGGCTGAGATCTGGAGTTTACACTTGTTCCATCCAGTTCACAGTTAACAAGTGTATCTTTTGAGATTTTTAAGTGACAGCTTATTTGTTTAAGCCAAAGATTGTGTCTCTGGTTTATTTATACAATAAAAAATTTTAAAACCCTAGTAAAATTCATCTGTAAAATTCAAAACCTGTACATGGTTTGATAGGAACATTCAACACCATCTTTTTTTTTTAGTGCTTTTATTGCAAGATCTGTAACACACCCTTCTCAAATGTTCAACTCGGACTTGCCCGAACACATCCAGAGAAGGGCACCAAGGTTGGTGAGGGGGCTGGAGCATAGCCTTAAGAGGAGAGGCTGAGAGAGGTTGGGTTGTTCAGCCTGGAGAAGAGGAGATTCAGAGGGGACCTTATTGCTCTCTACAACTACCCAAAGGGAGGTTGTAGCCAGGTAGGGATTGGTCTCTTCTCCCAGGCAATCAGTGACAGAACAAGAGGACACAGTCTCAAGTTGTGCCAGGGCAGGTTTAGGCTAGACATTAGGAGGAAGAGTGATTTGACACCGGAATGGGCTGCCCAAGGAGGTGTTGGAGTCACCACCCCTGGAGGTGTTTAAAAGGAGACTGGATAAGGCACTTATTGCCATAATTTCGTTATTAGAAGGTATTAGGTGATAGGTTGGACTTGATGGTCTCGAAGGCCTTTTCCAGCCTCGTTAATTCTGTGCGACTTGAGCACACTATTTTCAAAATCCCATTTTAGTGCTTGACCTGAACTTTTCTCCACTAAAACTGATAGCGAGATGTGCTCCTTTCAGCAGCAACGGCAAATAAAACTCTACTGTCTCACCAATCACAACTAAAGTGGAACCCGTGAATAAACAAAACCTGCACGCAGCTGCATTGTATAATTCTGATGAGGAAAGCATGAAAACTGAAACTGATAAAGGAAAAAAATGACACAGCATTTGTCTCAGTAACCATGATGATCTCAGCGTGGCAGGGACATCGGTCCTATAGAGAGCCACTTACAGCTCTCCGATTCTTAGGCATAGCAGAAGCTGCAAAAAGTAGTTGGCAGCAGTTCATAAGCCATGCTCAGTTTGAACCAGCTGAAGATCAGCAGACTACAATGAATAAGGAGAGGAGAGGGGTCATAGCAGAGGTAGTGCAATATTTAAAGGGTTTTTTCCCCATAATTTTTATGCAAGAGGTCTCAGAGAGACCTGTGAAAAACCTTCCAATCATGGGAAAGGAGCAGCACTGGAAGTGAAACTGGCCAACAGAATATTATGAACTAATTCGTTCAGAAGTTTACACCTCCTTCTGCAATTCCAAACACGAAACAGTCAAAGGTGAGATACCATCCGTTAAGTTCGCCTATGATGATGAGATAGATATTAATAATCTGTTATGAATTATGATGATTACTTTCTGTATTAATATTATTTTTATTAATATTCAAAAATTCCCTGAGATTCTTTGTATTTTCGGTCGACAGGAAATAGCTGCGCAAAGGATATTTACGAACACAGAACTGGATTTTCGGTTGACAGGAAACAGTCGCACAAAGGATATTTATGAACACAGAACCAAGCAGTTTAAACAATTAGAACTTGGAAAATAGGAAGGCGAAAACAGAAACAATTCTAACTATCCTTACAGATCCTTAGCATTAACTACAGGACATGTACTCACGATGCCTTGGTCCCTGAGTAAGTTTCCTGTACAAGGAGGCTTCCAAAGCTCACAATAATGATCCCGTGGTAAAACACAAAATGTTCCAGGTAGAGGGAAGGAGAGAAGAGCTGAGTTGAGAACAATTCCCAGTTAAGGAGTCACAAAGGGGGCACTGCTCCCGGTGGAGGGTTGGTGCAGAAAGGCAGAAAAGGCTGTGGTTTCTAAATCACCACCCATTAAATACATCACTTTGAAAATTAAACTGACCAGTAGGCACTAGCATCATTGTTCTGGCCGATAAATTCAAAGTTTCGCTCCTCGTGTGACCATGTAGGCACACTGAGGGGCAGCACCAGACACCTGACACGTGGTGCTAAGCTCCCAGCCCTCAAGGCTTTGCTGTTCCATTGTTTGCTCGTTCTACTACAACTCCCAGACCCACAACAGGAGGACAGCAAGGGTTAAATCAGCCTGGCAGGATTTATGCCCTACCAGGACAGATGAAGGTATGCTTTGCAAGCTGAAGGGCTGCTAGTAGCTCTACACATTCACTTCATTGACTACCAGCTCATACCACGAGCTTGTCCTATGATAAATGACAAGCGAATGATACTAACATGTGTTAAGGTCACTTCTTTCTTAACTTACTTGCTATAGTATGCGCTCCATTCTCTTCTCCATTTGCAGTATTTTCTCCATTTTTTGCTGATCCCTGTTGGTTAGTTGTAGCTGCAGCAGCAGCAGCTGCTGCCTGCTGTTGTGCAAGTTTATCTCTGTAGGCCTGTTGTCTTGTCTGAACCACATCAGGCATTACTGCATCTATCAGTGAGAGAGACTCTATCGGCCTACCATCAAACAAGGTACCATCCTAAATTACAGCAGAGGGAGAAAACAAAGACAACACCAAGTACAAATTAACATTAAGGGCAAAAATTCCAAGGAAAACTAAAGCAAAAAAAAAAAAAAAATCATTTAATATAACACATTACAAATGGTGCAAAGTGGTATCTCACCACTGCTGTAGTTAGGATTGGGATTTTAGTCTACAATTAAACAGCCACCATAAATCTGAAAAAAAAAAAAATTTAAAAAAAGGCATAGCAGATCTATGGCAGAACTTGTGAAATCAAAAGTTATATGCTTCAAGACTGCTACATCATCTGCTAAAGCAAAAAAATTCTGTAAGCTCTCTATGAATGTGATTTCAACCATGAGTGGCTGCAACAAAGTCTAATGGTTTGTTTGAAGAGCTGCAAACATTATAAGTCAGGTCACCGGCTTGCGAAGTTATTCTATCTTATTAGACTAATACTTTCCATAAACACATTATCTGGAGAGTTGACTAGTTTTCTTCCTTTTTTAAACACTGCTGGCATGCTTTCAAACAACAAGGAAGAATTTTATCCTGAAATGGGCAAGACCCAGTTATAAATACCTTTATACATATGGCTAGGGCTTTGTAACAATCTATTTTTAGGTGCTAGAAGGATTCCTCGCAATAAATATAGGGTCTCCTCCTTCTATTTCAATCACTTCCTTTATTTTTATGAGGCTTCCTAAGGGAAAAGATTTGCTTCACTGGGACTACAAAAGCTACACATAAACAGTAGACATGAGGGAGACTGGAAAAAAAGTAGAATTAGTGTAAAAAAAGAATAAAAACAGTTTCCTCCTGTAATATAACTGATACATACAAAAGCTGCTAACCTTCCAGGCATAAATGAGAATGGGAATTGAGGGCAAGTATCTGCAGCATCAAGCAGAACAATACATAGCTTTCTGTACTGCTGGAATAACCATTTGAACATCAAATTGAATAGATTCTGCTCAAGATGAATTAGTCAGTAGAGACAGAAAGCAAACTGATGTATACCTTCATCCTTCCTGCCACAAACTGAAACCCTCTTTCTATTTGGAAACTTTGCCTTGGGCTCTCATTACTTCATTACAACGACACATCACCCAAATGAGAGCTGCATAGTGCTCTCTCACCTCCCTAGTCCAAGTCTAGGAAAATAAAAATTAAGAGGTTACTTATCTCAATGATTATCTTACTGCACTTGTCTGGATTTACTACAACATTATATTAGGGTAAAAACTCCACAGACAACGGACCTTTAGGCAATGAGCCAGAACACCATGCCTGGTGTTGTGTGGCTGCACTGGGCAGAACCCCTACCCAGTTATGTCACTCCATTCTGGTTCCACCACTGGAGTCATAGTGAACACCAGCAGTAATGAATCTGAAGTAAAAGTAAATAAATAGGACACAAGAAAGTTAAGAAAAAATACTAACATTCAAACTTACTGCAAGCAAGGGCATAGCACTCCTGCAGGCAAAGCCTCCTTACCTCATTAATACTGACTTCTGCCTCTACATACTGCAGACCTTTCTGGATGATGGAAATCAAAGCAGCTGGTGGCACCAGAGCACCATTTATATTAGATTGGCTGATATGGCTCTCTATACCAAAGGTAAATGCTGAATGGGAAAACCCTAAAAGAAAAGGCAAAGACATCAGAATTGATTTTATAGATAGACAATGGTATTTGCCATAACCACTGTAGGATCTTCTAATTGCAAACCTAAGCAAATTGCACAAAATTATAGTGTTCTTACAAACTACAAAACACCTCTGTTGTTTCGTTTGTGTTTCTAATTTAAGTGTACAAAAAAGAGAAAAATGAAGTTTATATATAAATACAGCAGTTATTAATTATGGTATCATTGGCGAAATATTTGTGTAAGCAAATACAAAAATGTAAAGTACAGAATTTGCAAGGGTGTTCACGTATACTTGTGTATTCTCAAGCTAGGTATATGTATTGTTATCATATGTAGTATTTAATCAAATATCTCCAAGGCACCCTTGACTCACTTGTTATTTTTGCTCGCTGACTTGTCACCCCTGAAAGTGAAATGGATCTGTATGTGGAACAGAAATCACTCCAAAATAGTATTTTTTTATTCTCCACCTCCTGTCCAGTAACTAAGAAGCTGCCTACAAACTTTCGAATAAAAATTAAGCAATTTTGTAACTCTGTTTCCTGTGCCAAAAGCAATCTGTAACTGGAATAAGAATATGTAATAGTTTTTAGTAAATTCGGGCAAAAAAAAATTAGTTTTTTTTCTGACAAGCAGACACTGAAAAACTCTGCCATCCACCACTGCTTCTGGTGCTTCTCTGTCTCAGTTTAAGAAGTCTGTAAGTAATGGGTGGATGTTGCATCAGTCAAATGCATTTCCAAGAACCCTGAAGTCACCCATCAGCAATCACTAAAAAATCCCCTAGGAATCAGATGATGTTGAAACAGTAAAGGAATCCATGCATTAGAGCAGACTCCTTAAACTGTTTCCACAAGACTAGAATTTACTTTAGCTTTCACGTGGAGATTTCTTTTATGTTTTGCTAAGACCACTCCCTTTCATGCCAGGTGACAACCATCACTTGTTCCTTTACTGGGGTATGCTCTAATTTCCAGTCAAATCTAACTGTTCTAAATGTAGGCTGCCTTAAGCCGTTAATATTGTAGCTATGACATGAGTGAATGATAACACTGTCTCTTACATAGCTTCAAGAACAACCACCACCACAAAACCCCCTGCAACCATATGGCTGCATCTAGAAACCCAAACATGCAACAGAGTCTCAAACTGCTGATCTGACTGGGTTTGGGAAGTTTTAAAAATAAACTGTCCAAGGGAACACTACTGCTTTCTTACTCGTATTTTACAGACACAGTCAGTTTAGACAAATATGACAGGAAAAAAGTTTTAAGTCTGACAATATTCAACTGTCTTTCATTCTTATTCCTAAGAAGCAGGAGGCTCTGGCTAGCCTAATAAAAGGACAAAATCCTACAAGACAGTGTGCTGCAAGAAGGGAGGCTTTTGAGAGCCCAGCAGTTATTCCTGCAAAATTTGTTCATCTGCATTTAGACTTAAATAATACAAGTCATATGGTTACAGTTGCTTCTTCTTTCGAAATACAGTAACATCTGTCCTCCCACAATCACATTCCAGACAGGATTGCAGCCACACAAGACCATCGCTTGCAGGAGCACCATCACTCCAGGACAGAACAGGAAAAAACAGTGTTTTGGTGGTCATCCTTTCTCTTCTTCCAATAGCCCCAAACAAAATGGTGCTGTTGTCACCCTGTAGATAAGTGATCTCCAGGAAAATACATTTCTAGTAATCAAATGAGTCCTTATTTGGTTGACTGCCATCTGAAGACTCCAACTGACTGAATC
This sequence comes from Semnornis frantzii, assembly GCA_013399775.1. NCBI lineage: Eukaryota > Metazoa > Chordata > Aves > Piciformes > Ramphastidae > Semnornis > Semnornis frantzii. Next base: position 16,997 of record VWYK01104709.1, read on the forward strand.
TGATTAAGTTACAGAAGGTAACTTGGCAGGAATTCATTCTCTTGTGGAGAAGAAACACCAAGGAACAGTTCAGACAGAAGCAGATGCCTACTGGCAAAATAATAAATGAGTCTGTGTTTGCTAAAGCCATTTGCATAAGAATACCAAATACATTATGCATTAACGACCAGAATTGTAAAAACTCACCTGACTCTTGCAAGTATCTATATACCAGGAAGTTAACCTCATCACTGCTTATACTCATCTTTATTCCCAGTTAAACCATGAGGTCACAACAAAGGACACAACCCTGAAAATAAGAAGAAAAAGTAGGTCAATTAAATATTTTTAGTACTTACCAAATGTGTATTTAAAAAGTAAGTAGCTCCCTAGTAGCACAGAAAATGGTTTTGTTTTATAATGCAAATAAGTCTGCTGTAGTCATTAAGAAGTCATTTGTCTTACCACAACATAAAGGTCAGTGAATTAAATATTGAAGGGTTGAATTCTCAAATGATGCAAACTGGTATGGACTGAAGAACCATGTTGCTTAACACCAGTACTAAATAGGCCTTGTTTCACAGTGTTTCTAAAAAACAATCAAGTGAGTTGCGCCTACTCAGCATTATTGCTACAGAACCAATTTTCAAACTGTAGATCCCTCTCTGCCTGGGTAGCAAAGACCAAGAATTTGGTTTTGCACTTGTATCCAGACAAGTTCTCACTTTTGTTTTCAAATCTACTTCAATTTTCAGGTATTTCTGCTCTACTAAAAATGTGCAATATGACCTAGTATATGTTCAAAGAATGTCCAACTATTTCCTTTATTGAAAAGCAAATGTCTTACCCATAAACTTACGCTTCACAAAAGCAATTCTTTCATTAGAGATAAACTTCAAACGGACCAGTTTTAGTAAGAATTCCCTAGGTTTTCAACCAATGCTTTAAAAATATTTATGGATATACATATACACAGAGAACTGTCCCTTGATTTTAGTAACGGTAAATATTTATCAAGACAAATCATGTATGACACTATAAATTGTTTTGACAGCAGATTTTGAAAATATGAAGCAACAAGAGGCTTTAAGACATGAAGATGAGGACACAGAATACAATATTTTTTCTAACTTTAAGCCTTATTTTCGAGAACTTTCTCATGTCTTTTGACTGTTTAAAAATCCTGTCTTTTCTTGACATCCAATAACATTAAAAACATCAGTTTCTAGAATATAGCAAAATAATGTCCATCTCCTAGTGCCCACCCAAGACTTTTTATCAACAGATCCTCAAGGTTTTTACCCAGCCACTCACCACAATTTGCTTCTATGGAACTGAAGTAAGAGTTGGGGCTCTTCAGCCTGGAGAAGAGAAGGCGTCCAGGAGACCTTAGAGTAGCCTTCCAGTACCTGAACGGGGCCTACAGGAAGGCTGGGGAGGGATTACTGACAAGGTCTTGTAATGACAGGACAAGGGGCAATGGGTTTGAAACTGGATGTTAGGAGAAAGTTCTTTACAGTGAGGGGGGTGAGACACTGGTACAGGTTGCCCAGGGAGGTTGAGGCTGCTCCCTCCCTGGAGGTGTTGAAGGCCAGGTTGGAGGAGGCCTTGAGTGACCTGTACTAGGGGGAGGTGTCCCTGCCTATGGCCGGGGGTTGGAACTAGATGATCCTTGAGGTCCCTTCCAACCTTACCATTCTATGACTCTATGACTTTCCTAGTGTTATTTGTCAAAGTTTGACCTGGGTCTAATGTGGAGGGGAAAAAAAAAAAAAAAAAAGACTGGAGAATGGGTTTTCTTGTACTGTCCAGCTACATGGTTGCACACATGCCAGGCTATTCACCAATGTGGTTTGAAGTGGGAAGGTGGTAGATGCAACAGTAAGCAACAACTACAAAGCTGTAACTGGCACTATAAGGCTACCATATATGTTCTTTTTGGGCATTTTTTCCTAGCAAGACATCCCCAGAAACCAGGAAAAATGGCCATACTCTCTTTCTTACAATTTAACATTTAAATTTTACCAGTCAGTTGCACCAAATTTGACACTGGGAAGTTGTCCAAGATGTGACTTTCCTGCAAGTTCCATAATGTTGTAGTAGCCAGATCAAATTAAACTCCTCGATAAGAGAGGCTACAAGACGAATTTAGACATGAAAGCAAATGTGTTTGCCTGAAACTACAGATGAAGCCTGAAGAGCCAGTGAGCACATGGACATCTCCAAACTCACCCACCCAGCTAATAGTTGAGGGTAGGAGCGATCGCAACATGGGTACGAAGAAAGCACAGGAAAAATTACATAGTCAATTACACAGTCTGAGTGCTGCATAGGGAGGGTTCAGACCCAGCTGGGACCAGAAGGACCCAAGTGGAAGACCTGGAGGTTATCCTGCATGGGAAACAGGGAGCTGTATGAGATGCTTGATGCAACTACAGAAACCCAGCCCTCATGTTCATAGAGCGGCTTGATTGTGCTGTGTTGCTGAAGAGGGGAAAATGGTTTTAATTTCTTAAGGACATAAAAAGGCAGAACTACTTAAATCCTCATCTCTAAAGGAAAAAAAAAAAAAAAAAATTTGTCCCAGTACAGTAAGTTGTAGGGACTTGTAGAGAAAGATTCACAGACACTAACTCTACCCCACCCATTCACAGCCCTCAGTGTTTTCTGATGTACAAGGTATACTCATCGAATCACAACACACTTTTAGGGCTTGTTTCTAAAGCAGTGTGTGAAATAAACATAATTTTTAGCCATTAGCAAACAATTCTGCCAGGGGCAGGTCCAAACACTAAATTCATTCAGGTTAAGTTTTCTTGTTATACCTGGCAAAGATCACTTTTACATAAGACTGCTTGTTACAGAGAAGTCCTGAAGGAAGAGGAATAATATTTTCTTTCAAAAATTAAGGTAATTAAATTTAAAAAGATATGTAAAGAAGCTTTTCAGACCACACAAATGGTAGACCTTGTGTTTCAAGGGTCTGATGTTAATTAAAAAAAAAAAAAAAATCTTACTGCATCACCCAAAAAACCAGGTGCGAACGCAGAAATCAGATGCAAGTGCTATTTGCTACAAAGAAAATACTTGCCTTAAGATAAAACAGCTTCTCTACTCCAGTCAGCACTGTGGAGATGCCACATAAATTCACATACTGTTTTGTAGTTGGATAGCTAAAGGAAAAAAACCGAACATTTTGCTTCTCTTTTAAAAGTGCTGTTCAACCTGCTCAAGCCAAATGAGTGTAATTTTTCAAGGTTGGTTCAGTGTTTTCCCGAAGAGACACTGGTTAAGGCCAGGAGCACCACGGTCCTGCCTGGCCATCAAAAGGTGGCAGTGCAACGCCGGCTTCTCCAGCCGAGCCGCCAGAGAAACACTGAAGTGTGCAATACACAGCTTGCCTGATGAGGACATGAAGCTGAAAAGGGTGCACAGGGTTCCTGTTTTTGTAACCAAGATATTGATTTATCCTTTTTATTGGTGCCGTTTTATATTGTTTGAGAACCTTTTTCTGTATTTAGCCTCATACCAGGATAGTGGCTCAGCCAGCGCCCGAAAGACACCCATCAGCCCGTGATCACGCAGTCAAAGGGAGCGAGGAACTGAGAGCAACAGGCAACACCAAACCACCTTCCTCCCCATCCCAAAAGTAAACTGTCGCATTAAAGAGAAAATGCAGCAGAAGCATAGGCAAGAAAGAATACAACAACAGCTTCCACTTGCCAATTTAAAAATTGATAACAGGCTTATACAGTCAACCACTGAAACTAGAGGCAAAGCCTCTAATCTGCTCCACCGAAGATCTCCGCAGCATGGCCACTTTCAGTTTTGGGCACACAGACTTAGCAGACAGCTGAAGAAGCTGCTTGGAGCTGCATGAACTCCACTGCATGTGATGGGGAAGCTGCCGCCGTTTCCATCCCAGGAAATGTGCTGCCTCCCTCCTTGCTCATAGCTTCCTAGGAAGTAACTGGTGGGAATGACCCAAGATAGCAGCAGTGATGATGGCAGAAAGAAACTGAGGTGGGATGGAAAGAAGCCCCACCAACCCCTAGACCACTGGCCACTCTGCTCTCAGTGCTCAACATCCACACCCACAGCCTCAAATCATGTTGAACTTACACTCTGCCAAGGATATCTGCCAAAGGAAAAAAAAAAAAAAAAAAAAAGTAATGGGAAGGAAAATAAACCTGCTAACCTACAAACCACGTGAATGTCATTTTCCCTACTGCCCTAACACGGCCCCAGGGCTTCTTTGGGAGGTTTCTCTTTTTTCTTAGGTTTCTAAGAAGTGGTGTCATGTAACTGAAACTGGAAACACGAGCAGAGATGGTTGAAAAGAATAAGATTAGGAGGACAAAAAAAAGAGTTTCTCTTTCCCTGCCCCCCAAATACTAACAAATCTAGTTCCTTAATGATGGTTTACTTCCCCAAATTCACTACTTCCACTTGTAATTGACAACTCATCTTGACACCTCATAGATATTAACAATGTTTTGATTTTAGATACACCAGTTAAATAAACAAAAGCAGTTAAATAATCAAAAAAATTAGAAAGAATAGAGCAAAATAAGTAGATATCACAATTCCTACCAGTCTGACATTTCTAGGTTGATCTACATTTCTAGGCTCATTGAAAATATCTTGAGGTATTTGCACCTGTATGTGCCAAATCATTACATTATGAAAATGTAACGAGGTCCTTGAGGCTATTTCTTTTGGTCTCTATCAAAATTCCTAGCCTTCCTCAAAGCATTCTGTGGATTTACAGGAAATATGGCAAAGTATGATGCACTCACAGTACTGTGGTAGCTCCATGTGTGCTTTTAAAGGAAACCTCTCCCACTTGCTTCTACTTCTGTTTTGCACCTTGGAGCAGCTGCAGTGCATGTAAAGAAGATTCCTTAAACTATTACTAAACAAACAAAATACCCCAAACCCCAGAAGAGAGAACCAAACCAGCAGACAACAGGTTAAAAAAAAAAGGATGTGCACGAGGGTTTATGAATCATGCCCAAACTGCTCATGGGATTTGAGTTCCTGGGATTGCACTAGAATCAATATTCATTGTTCAAAACAACATCTCCTTCAGTATGTCTCTTCTCAGGCTCTCAACCCACACTTGTCCCTGTGGTGCTTACAATGCTGTAGCATCAACAAAACTGTATTACAGCATAGGTAACTCAGCACCCTGCTCTTCCTTGATCATCCGAAACCACCAAGCCACACATACAAGTAATCTATAGAGTTCTCTTCCCAAAGGATCAACCTAAGGTTTGTAACACAACTGCTCAATTAGAATCAGCATAGTATTAAGATACCCCAGGTAATTTTGAGTATCACCACAGGAAGTCCCTGGACTCCCAAAATTTATCAGGTGTAACATAGCAGCCATAAAATAAAACTCAACTACCTGTACAGATGCTGGCCTCCAAATCTACTCAAGAACTAGATGTGCCACAGGTCAGGAACAAATATGTGCAACTCAGCTTTAGACAAACACATCTGAGAGTCACTTGTAAACTACTTATTTTCAAAGGAAATTAAATTTCTTGTCCACAGTCAACACGTGAACTCTAAGTTAGCTTCCAGAGAGCAAAAATGGGCTTGTGTTTCTGGAATGTGCCTACCATAAAACTCAGACACCCAGGTCTGGGGGCTTTCACACTGGTTTCTCCACCCCTTGAGAACCATTCACAGAGTTTTGTATTTTGGGTAACGTTTACAAGTAAAATTTGTTACAATGAGATAAAATTCCACCATCACGAGCATCAGCTCTGCAGGTTGCTGGTTGTCCAACAGTGTAGCATTCCAAAATCTGAAGGGGGGCCTACAGGAAGGCTGGGGAGGGATTATTGACAAGGTCTTGTAGTGACAGGACAAGGGGCAATGGGTTTGAAGTGGCAGAGGGGAGATTGAAACTGGATGTTAGGAGGAAGTTGTTTGCAGTGAGGGTGGTGAGACACTGGCACAGGTTGCCCAGAGAGCTTGTAGCTGCTCCCTCCCTGGAGGTGTTCAAGGCCAGGTTGGAGGAGGCCTTGAGTGCCCTGTACTAGTGGGAGGTGTCCCTGCCTCTGTCAGGGGGGTGGAACTAGATGATCCTCGAGGTCCCTTCCAACCTTACCATTCTATGATTCTATCAAATCTAATGGCACTTCTGAAAAGAATATTATTCTACTCTTTGTACTCTTCCTCCAGTTTCACATCAAGTACTACAGAACACACAACACCTGATGCAGCTCCTGGCCTAACAAGGCTCTTTGGTTGGTTGTTTTTTTGTTGGGCGGTTTTTTTTGTTTGGTTTGTGGTTTTTTGTTGTTTGGGGTTTGATGTTGTTGATTGGTGGAATCTTCTGTTGCTGGGTGTTTGATTTGGGCTTTTTTTGGTTGTTTTTGGTGGTGGTTTGTTTGCGTTTTTTCCCCCTAAACTGGCAGAGGAAGTTTAAGAGATACCAGGTGCTAATGTGATCTATAACCACAGTTTTATAACATATAGTAGATTTACTACAGTCAGATTTATTGTATCATCAAACGGCCTAAGAAAATAACACTTGTGTAGTAGGTGGGTTCTAACACACCCTAATTAGGTAGGATAACAGAAAAACCTGTCAGGCTTCTGTGAATAGTTAGTCCCCAAAACACGCCAATTATCATTTTGATACCAAAAATGATACGTTAAAGAGAGCAGCTAATGCTCTGATTATTGCTGAACAAATGTTTAATGTTCAGATATGAACAGATTGCTACATTTATCCATGGACAGTAGAAGCCTGGCTACAGAAACAATAAATCTCCTACAACAGAGATATTGCCACTCCTCCTGCTATTTTTCCCTCTTCCACAAGAAATCCAGGCAAATATTTTGCCAATGTGTGTGCACATAGACAGTGCCATAATTTTTCCTAATTGCTGCTCAAGCTCTCCCTTTTTTTTTTTTAATGGCCATGACAGTTAAAAAAAGAAAGCAAGCAAATTATATGCCCCAACCCTGGGAACGTGTAGGTTTTTAATTCCACCCCAAAAGAACTTGAAAGTGCACATAAGTACTTTGGAAAGTTTTATAACTATTTTGTTGTACATTTTAATTTTAAAAAAACCCCACAAACCAAAAAACAACCAACCCACAAAAAAACAAAACCAAAAACCCAAAACCCACAAACCCAAAACCAAACCTGAAAACAAACAAAAAAACAAAAAAAAAAAAACCAAAAAATTAAACCAATCCAACCAAATAAACCAATAAAACAAAAACTGCATCCTGCAGCATACAAAATTCCTCTTCATTATGCTTTGCGACTGGGTGTCCCTCAGTCTGGCAAACCTACCTGCTAAACTTGACAGTTATGTGATTGCTGTCACAGTGTGGCTCAGGGGCCAAACAATATCTTGTAGCCCAAGAAAGTGTCAATATGCTAAACTCCACCAACTGTATCTAGGTCAATTAAAATAGTAAGGCACCAATACCACCAAGTCTGCTTTGATTTATCAACTTGGAGATGCTCAAGAGACTGAAAAGGGTGCTGTTGAAATCCCACCACTCATACCATGCAAACTCCTGGATATGTGAGGTTTCAAGACCTCACTGAGATACTAAACCTGCCATGTGAGTAACTTGCAGGACTGGAGTTTTAATCAAAGGCTCCACTGTTGCGGGTGGCTATTGTTTTACTAGAGTGTTCCCCAACCACTCTTCCCCAAGACACCCTGGATCTACTCCAAATGGATGTTGAACTCAGCAAGATGTCCAAAGAAGAGTTAAATATAGCCTTTTAGAAATAGTTTATAAAGGAAAACTCATACAATAAGTGGTTCTTGTATGTCAACCACACAGTGTATGACCGACGCTCTATATTCTTCTCTGTAAGAATTTATTAGACTACAGTTTCAATCACAATGAACATTTCCTCATGCTTTAAAAAGAAGAAAAAAATGCTGAGTTTTCTTTACCTGTATCAACTAATTGCTCTAAACACTCCTATTTGCTCCTTCTCATCTTCACTTGAGAGACAGGGTCCAGTATCGCACTGGGCACAATACAAACAAGCCCTTATTAAAATTCTACTATCTGACAATCTGCAATTAGGAATTCTTTCTAACCTTCTGAATTCAAATTAAAATGTTCTTTAAATTAAATGCATAAGCTTTGTTGTAATATATTTCAAGATTAAAGTTATCTCATCTTTTTCATTCTTACCTGCTTCTAAATTACTTCTTTAAATGTGCCCCTTTTTAATTTTAATATTCAATAATCTACGTCAAATGTGAACTTGCATAAATAAATTATCTGTAGTTCTACCTAATGAAGTTTCTTACTGATTTCCCATGTGATCAAGCCTTTGCTAAATTTTTTTCCACCAATTTAAAAACAAGAGGTGCTTCTCGTGTTTATCTTTTAAGCCTACTGCTTTAAGCTTTCAATCTCAAGAATACAGCTTCATCTCCGAATACTGAAAGAAAAAAAGTTTCCTTTCCTCATCTGAATTGTTTTTCTTAGCTCAGGTAACAAATATTTGTATTCTGCACTTCAGATTTAATGACCTAATTTATGGCAACAGACTCTGCCTTTCTGTGCCAATCTGAGAGTATGAAGCATACAAGATGACAAAGCCAATTTGAAATTTTCAGGGGAACCAAAAAAAAAACCAA